>JAJPUD010000021.1:597863-672027 GCA_023553655.1 Myrmecobius fasciatus | reverse complement strand
GCCTCTCTTTGTATTCCCAGCAATTAACACAGGGCCTGGAATAATAAATATTTATTGAATTGAATTGAGTATGGAATGTTAGGTAATACCAAAGAAAGAAACAATAAATTAGTAGGAAGGTTTGGAGAAGAACATAACTTCAATTTAAGATGATAAAATTGAGGGAGAGTGGAACATCCTCAAAGAAGATTTTAGAATCACCTATGCAGAGGTGAGAGTAGAAACTATGAATGCTGGTGAGATCTGTGATGGAGAAATAGCAGAGTCAAGGAAAGAGCTTTGAGACACATGAAAATTTAGAGGGAAAGAGGAAGAAATAAGTCAAGTTGGCCTATTTGCTATTTTTTTGTACAAGACAACATATCAAAGCATAAAGAATCTTGGCTCTGGAGTCAAAGGACTAGAGTTGCAATTCTACCTCTGAAACTTAGCTATATGACCTTCCTAACAAGGCATTTCTCTACTCTCCCTGAGCCTCAGTTTCCTTATCTATAATATGAAAAGATTTAATTAGATGGCCTCTGAGGTCCCTTCTATTCTTTATTTATGAACTTAGGACATTTTGCTTCCCATCTTTGGGTCCTGGCCCAGACTGTTCCTCATGTCTATAATGCATTTCCTATCTTATCTCTGTTTCTCAGAATCCCTAGCTTCTTTTCAAAGCTCACTTCTAGTAAATTTTGTTACTAAGCTTCTCTAATCTCACTGGTTGCAATCGCCATTCCACAAATTTCTTCTTATTTCTTTTTTTTTATAAATCAAGCCTTTACTTGTATGTGCCTGTGTTCCTTCCTCCAGTAAATGTATACTTTTAAAGGGAAAGGAGTGTTTTATCTTTCTCTCTCCAGACCTAGTGGCTACCACAATGCCTGGAAACTAGCAGGTACTTAAGTTGTTCGTCCTACATTTTCAAAGAGGGCCAATGACATCGTTGACCTGTACATGAATTAGATATAAGTGAGACAGAATTGCACAAAGTTGTCAGCTTCATTCTCTTTCCCAGAGTCATCAAAATCCAACAGCAATACAAAAGCTAAGATGACTAGTGATATTCCTGGATGTAGTTGTTGACCCTAGTACCTTTGATGTCTGACCAAGCTCTAAGCTCTCATAGAGCCTGCTTTAGCTACCTTCATGGTTCTTGGAACAAATTGTTCTTATTTTCCCATTTTTTTCTGGGGAAGTCTTCACATGATTAGATAGGTGTTCCCCAAATCATTGATGGGCTTAAAGTCTATAGGTCACACTCGGTGTGGTTTAGCGCATCTGTGGAGACAGTTTTTTGTTTTGTTTTGTTTTGTTTTGTTTTTTTTGTTTTGTTTTTTACCATTGCAGATGTTATCGTTTTTTGGACTACAGGTGAGAATTAGATGAAAATAGACACCAAAAGTAGTTACGAAATAGTGAATGAATATATAAATGAATGGAGGAGGCAGAAGCAGTGACCAAAGATAGGAATACAAATTCTAAATTTTTATCTGTTTTTCATTATTTCAAAGATAGACCCATAATTACAATGCATTTATTCTAACAAACTCCTTTATGAAATCTTTTTTGGTTAAGGAATATAAGATTTTATTTTATTATTAGAAGTATTGGATAGGAAAAAAGCAACTAAAGGAGAATATCTTATCAGGTAAAATAGGTCTGTACAAAAATAAGATAATATTTGGAACATATTTTAATAATTAGACTGATTTTCTCCTTTGTCAACAATGGATAAAACAATCATTTTGACTAGCCTGTAGTCCTTTTATTCAGTGTTCATAAATACATACTATGCTGAACTGTGGTTTGCTAAAAAAATTTTTTAAAGGCAAGGGGAGAAGTAGAGGAAAGGATTTTTTTTTTCCCCAGCAATGCAATCAGACATCCTGTGTATATGTGGAGAGACATTTTAGAATGGCATTAGAAATATTCTGGCTAAAAGAGGAGATCTGCCCCCGTCCCTACCTGTGCCTCAGCTCTGTACAGCTAGAATTCATCACTTGTGCTCACTGAAAAGTCAGTCAAAAAAGATTAATATTCCTTTCTCAACTTTTCCAACTGTTTGGAGTGGCCTACTTGACTCAGAATTGGTAATTCCCGTTTAGCTTGTTCAGTACCTTTATAAATGTATCTAAAATCTTGTTTATTGTTAACTTGAGTTGATAGATGCTTTTCACATTTGGGTAGGGGGATGACAACCTTTTTACTGATACAGCTCATTTTTGTGGGGAGACGTCATACAATTCCTCTTTTACATAAACAAAACCAAAACCCAACACTGCTCTATTATAGCACTTATTCCCTTAAAAACTATTCTAAATTGGGGCACAATGGTAACCCCATTAATTACCTTAGAAATTGTAGTAAGGTTTTTGGGACCTCTCATTATTTAATTATTCTCCCTCCCCCTCACTATGAAAGGCTGTTTTTAAAGCAGAGCTAGGAAACATTGCTAAATGGTTTAAATGTTGTATTTTAATAGAATTTATTTTTAGAATAAAGCATCCCTTGACATGAAGGTTCATATTAACATTACCATCACATACAGCTGCATATAATCTTCCACAAGGAAAAAAACTCCCAAACCAAAATAAACAAAAAACAGTGGTCTCACAAAACAATTGTTTTAGTTACTTCAAAGGAGGGTAAAAATATCCCCATTAAACCATTCAGGAATTCAACATTAGTAGTGCCTATAGGCAAAACAAGTCCTAGATAACTATCTAGTCAAAGAAGACTATTCCAGATACCATATTTCTGAGTACTTTTTATCTGGCTGAACTTCTAATTGTGGAATTATAGGGAGAGAAAGAAACTTGAGCTGGAGTAGGATATTTTGGGGTAGGGAACTTTGTTTTATTCCTCTGATCCTATCATACAGGAAATCACTTATTGAGTCTACTTAAAAGTTCGGTTCTGCCTAAAAGAAAAAAAGATCCTCCTTCCCAGTTGTGGATTAGATGTTTTCCCACTTTCTGACAGTTTAAATCACTTTTTAGCATTTTATTTTCTCACGAACCATGAAAGTTTGCTGGCAGGTAGCTATTTTAGCATTCTTTTTTTTATCTTTTAATTTATTTCCTTCAGAAAACTAAGTTATTTTCTTCTTGTTCTCTTTACCTAGATAGCCTGGAACTAAAGGTGAGAAATTCATAACACATGGACTGAGTCTCAATTATCTGTTTTAAGTTAAACTTACTTTTTTTTTTTCTGTGATTGACTTCATGATCCAAATTCTATAGAGAGGGAACACCTCTTTGCAAGGCAGATCAGAAAATCATAGGTTTAGAGACGAAAGGGCCCTTAGAGGTAAGAAGGAACATAACTTATTGGCTAAAATAGTGAAGAAAAAGTCAGGGAGAAGTAGGTTCAAATCTAATTAGCTGAGTTGCTATGAATAATCATTGCATACCTGTCATCTTCAGTTTCCTAAAGGAAGATCTGTAAGATAATAATAATTTCTATTTTATCTACTTATGAGAATTATTATGAGACTAACTGTACTCTGACAAAGGTCCAAAAGGTCATGTGCCTTGCTCACAGTTGTGGTTTTATTTTGAACCCATGTCCTGTGACTGTTAATAAATATCTTTTTCACTGTCTGGTGTCTGGTTGGAATGAGTAGCCATATCCACATACAACTTAACAAATCCTGCCTAAATTTTACCTCCCACAACACAACATTATGCCTTAGGAGTTCCTTGCATCTTAAAACAATTTTTTTTAGAAATTAACAAGCATTGCTATTTTCCCCTTCCCATTTATTCTACCACTGGAAAAAGAAAAACAAAATTTTATTGTACTTGATTGTACATATTATATGTACAATCAAGTACAATTCATTTTCATATTGGCCATGTATCAAAATGTAGGTCTCATTTTGCATCTTCAGAGGTTATCTGTTTGTAGAAATGTAGGCACTGGATATCATCACAAGTCTTCTGGAATATTGGTCATTGCCTTAATTATGGTTCTTATGTCTTTCTAAATTACTTATCTTTGAAAAATTATTGTTATATAAATTGTCAGGGTTCTGTTCAAGCCAATGCATCAATTCATATAAATCTTGGCAGATTTATTTGAACTCATTCCTTCTATCATTTATTATAGCATGATAGTATCCTATTACATTCAGTCATTGCATCTTTTTGATGTCTGTTTTAAGGCATGAATGTGCATCAGACCTTAAGAATATTTATTAAAATTTTTGTAAAATTTAAAAATATATTTTACTATAAAAACTAAAATATCAGTTCCAGGAGGACTGAGACTTCAACATATCAAGAAGGAAGCTATGAGATACCTTAGGAAACTGAAGTTTAATTCCATATGAGGAATGAATGAAATAAAAATTAATAGAGAAATCAAAAGAGAAATTTATTATGAGTTTAGGAAGTGTCTGAAGAGATGACAGTAATGAGAATGATTGTATATCATAAATCAAATTATTGTATCAATGTTGAGGTATGACAGTAAGAGAATTACTGAGCAGTTTTTATTTCTTAAAAAAAAAGAATGCAAGACAATTCAAAGATAATCATTAGCTAAAATGAACTTCCCATCTGCAGTCTTTCTTCCTGAAGTAGAATTTACTATCTGCTAGGTTCCCAATTATTTTACAGTTAAAAATTGTGTCTTAGAAAACTATTCAATTCATTGAAATGGGATCATGATAGTTTTTGAAAATAGAAATCAGAATGCCTGGGCTGTAAGAAGAATTATATTAAATTAGATAAGTTTTACAATGCACC
Organism: Myrmecobius fasciatus; assembly: GCA_023553655.1. NCBI lineage: Eukaryota > Metazoa > Chordata > Mammalia > Dasyuromorphia > Myrmecobiidae > Myrmecobius > Myrmecobius fasciatus. The sequence continues at coordinate 667,288 of JAJPUD010000021.1, read as the reverse complement.
CCCCACCATGTGTTTCAAACAAAGAAAGATTTGATTCTATAGACATCCTCCTTCCTCTCTCTTCTCTCCTCCCTCCGTCTTTCCTCTCTCCTCCCTCCCTCTCTCCTCTCTCCTCCTTCCCTCTTTTCCTCCCTCCCTCCTCCCTCCTTCTGTCTGTCTCTTTCTCCTCTCTCTCTGTCTCTGTCTCTGTCTCTGTCTCTCTCTGTCTCTCTGTATGTCTCTCTCTCTCTGTCTCTCTCTCTCTATCTTTCTCTAATACTTCTGCCGCTCTGAATTCTACCTGAGGATTTGAATGCAGCTATAAATGCATTTTTCATTCCAAGACCTGAACATTATAATTGGATGAGAGTGCTAAAAGTCAAGGAGCCACAGTTACTTAAGCATATTAAAAAAAGACCCTGATTAACATTCTGGGCCCCAAAAAATTGAACAGAGTTAAGAGGTTGCCCAGTAGTAAAGATAATATTATTCAATGCCATGTTCTGCCTAATCCTCTAACCCTGTAGTCAAAGAATAGGCTGCTGGAAAGTCCTTAGAGGGCAAACCTCTATGTAAAGCTAGTATAGTGTTTAGTTAGAATAGACCATCATTTATGTAGTATTATGAAGGAATATTACCACCCACCACAACCTTGCCCAAAAGTACAAATATTAGAGGTTTGCTGTAGGTACTGTTCCAACACTGAAGATTAATTATTTTAAATTAAAACTTTTAAAATTTAATAGACATTAATAAAAGATATTCTATGAGCACATCACTTTGCAAGGCTAGGTGGGTTTTAAAAAAGATGTAATCCTTGCCCTCAAGAAATTTACATGATATTTCAACGACTCAACTTTTTTGGGGTTTTGGATACCACTGGCAATATGATGAAGTTTATAGATCCTTATCAGGATTAGAGTGCTGAGTCTGGACTCAAAAAGACTCTTCTTTCTGCATTCAAATATAGACTCAAACATTTACTAGCCAAATGACCCTGGGTAAGTCACTTAAGCCTGTTTGTCTTAGTTTCTCATTTGTAAAATGAGTTAGAGAAGAAAATGTCAAACTGCTATAGTATCTTTGCCAAGAAAATTCCAAATGGGGTCACAAAGAGCTGGAGGTAACTGAATAATAATTATAAATTTCACCTGTATCAGAGGCAATCTCTACAACTTTATTTAAAAAAGTCAGCACCATTCCTCTGCTTTTGAGTGAATTTCCTTCAAAATTGTACTCAACCCATTCATTTTTCTGGGTTAAGTGATAATTCCTAAAAATCTCCAAGGTCTATTTTTTTTTTTTTTGTGTATCTCTTAGTGTACAGAAAAGACCCAAACCTTATTAAGCTATGGATTAGTTCCAAAAGAATGACTGAATGAAAAAAAAAAAAAAAACTTTTACTAAGAGCTTACTATGTATAAAGCACTGTTCTAAATGCTGAAAATACAAATAAAAAAGGGAGATACAATTCTACACTCAAGGGGCTTACATTCTAATGGAGGAAACAATGTATATTAAAGATTCAGCTAAAAGTCACATAGAAAGCTCCCATCGGCTTTATGGTCAAGCAGCAGCAAAGCAAATTGTAAGGGAATCATTTTCTTTCATGGAATTTCCATTGATAAAATATCTGTTTTTGATGTTGGACCATTTGGTAATGTCAAGGACATTGGCATTTGCTGACAGGCTTCTCAGATCATGGTTGCAGGAACTGCAAATTAGGACTGGGGGCACTGGCACTCCCAGGGCTATTAGGCTTACTTGCCCAGTAGCAGCTGAAGGAGGTGAAGAAGGTGGGCCCCTTTCTTTGAAGGATAGCTATGACTATGGGTCAGGCTAAAATCAGGGCTGATGATTTGGGAAGCATTGCTATTCCCAGAACTATGAAGTTCAAGATTTGGGACTATCTCCATCGAGTCTCAGGATGGTGGTCGAGGCTACTGCAGTTTAACTTTCTTGGTACATAACTATCTCTCTCTAAGGGTGTCACAGTGAGGAAAATCAGAAAGAAAAGAAAAAATTAATCAGGACTGAAATAGGGACAAAAAAAAGGAAAAGAGAACAAGAGAATAAACAGGTTCCTGGCATTGCTGGGGGAAAGGAGGGAGGTGGACAACTCTCCCTGCTAAATATGATCTAACATCTCACAAGGTTAAAAGAAAAAATGAAATAGGCAACAGAGCTGGCTCCTCTCCTATCTTGTCATTCTTGTCCTATCAGGAATAGACACTATGGCTGCGTTTGTAGATAAAGTTCACTCTCAGATGTTCTCTGATGAAAGGAGCTAAATGATTTAACTTAATTAGTTGTGATAAGCTATAAATATCAGCTTACCCAATATTTTTAAAAATTGCTTTTTTCATAAATACCTTAATAATAACATCAGTCCCCAAATCACAGCCGTCTTTATAATGATGCCCTTTGAACACCTGTCCAATGTACTGTCAGCATATAGTACTCACAGAATTATAGTTTCTGGATTCAAATTCCCCATACACCAGAAATTTTCACTTTATTCTATGACCAAAGATCATATTCCTAACGTCCTAAAATATATTTTAGATGTATTATTATACAAAGGATTACATCTCCAGCACTATAGTTAATAAGTATCATTTGAGTATGATGATACTTGAAATTAAATTTAAGATTCTTATGACAATTACAATCTACTAGAATTTCATGAAACAGAAAGAGGCCCCTCCTCTCCCCTCATTGCCCAACATACAAGTATATTATATATTTATGCACTGTAATTTATTAGTAGGATAAACCAATCTGGAGGACAAAAAAATTAGAGGATAAACATTTTCCATCTATCTTACAAGATACAGAGAAAACACTATGTCTATCCATCTTTCATCACCCTGAGTCTCAGTTATCTAGCTCTAGTTCTAGAGGCTTGATAGCACATATCCTGGAAAGATCCTTCCTGTCTTCTGTTACATATTTATCCATTATAGTTTATTAGTAGGATAATCCAATCTGGAGGACAAAATAATTAGAGGATATACATTCTCCATCTATCTACCAAGATATGGAGAATATACATTGTCTATCCATCTTCCATCACCCTAGGATTCAATTGTCTGTTTTTAGTTCTAGGGTCTTGATAACACGTATTCTGGAGAGATTCTTCCTGTCTTCTGAATCATCGTTTAGTAAAATATTTTTAGGTAACCATTTCCATATAGGTCCCATAATATTGTTCTCTCTTGTAGCTCATACAGGCTTTGCCATCTAAGTACTTGTTTTAAGCTTCAAAAATTAGGATTTCTTATTCCTGGTGAGCAACTATTTTGTAAATGCCAGATTCTAACACTTGGCCTACTTTCAGCAATTTTTTTTTTATCTATAGGGTTCACTTTTATTTATTTATTTGTTTGTTTGTTTGTTTGTTTCCATTTGCAGAAGGGATTTTATTGCTCTGGAACAACAAAAGATATTTTTTGATTTATTACTTCCATTCATGCCTTCTTTCATTTCATTCCTTAATCTTAAAATAAATTCCCCTTTCCTAACTATACCAAAGGCCCCTTTTTCTTTTTCTTTTTTTTTTATTTTTTTATTAAAGCTTTTTATTTGCAAAACATATGTATAGGTAATTTTTTCAACATTGACCCTTGCAAAGCTTTCTTTTACAAATTTTTCCCTCCTACCCCCCACCCCTCCTCTAGATGGCAGGAAGTCTAATACATGTTAATAATGTTAAAATATTTGACAGATCGAATATGTGTATATATATGTATATATATATATATATATATATATATATAGTTATCTTGCTGTATGGGAAAAAAAAAAAAACAAACCTGAGAAGGAAAACATAATATAAGCAAACATCAATAGAGAGTGTGAAAATGCTATGTTGTGGTCCAGACTCAAATCCCACAAGCCTCTTTCTGGGTATATATGGTTTTCTTCACTGAACAATTGGAACTGGTTTGAAACATCTCATTGTTGAAGAGAACCATGTCCATCAGAATTAGTCATATAGTCTTGTTGTTGCCGTGTATAATGATCTCCTGGTTCTTCTCATTTCACTCAGCATCAGTTCATGCAAGTCTCTCTAGCCTCTCTGAAATCATCCTGCTGGTCGTTTCTCACAGAACAATAATATTCCATAACATTCATATACCATAATTTATTCAGCCACTCTCCAATTGATGGGCATCCTTTCAGTTTCCAGTTTCTAGCCACTACAAAAAGGGCTGCCACAACATTCTTGCACATGTGGGGCCCTTTCCTTCCTTGATGATTTCTTTGGGATATAAGCCCAATAGAAACACTGGGTCAAAGGGTATGCACAGTTTGATAACTTTTTGAGCATAGTTCCAAATTGCTCTCCAGAATGAGGCGGGTTCACTTTTAAAGAAAATTCAAGGCAAATACAAAGGGAAGTATATAATATGAGGGACTAAGATGAACATCACAAAAATAACCTACTTTCTTCCTATTTCCTGAAAGGAAATAAGTTTCTTCAAAAAATAAAAGTCAACTTCCCAAAGTGGCAATTAACTGGAAAAAAATTAACACCTTTGATAATTCAGTGTAGTGAATAATCACAGTGCTTCACAGAGGAAGCCACATTTAAAGAAGTTGAAGACATTGTTCTTAATAATTAGTCAAGGAAAGAGGGAAAAAAGCTCAGAGCTTTTGATCTACTCACTTTCACTTTAGTTAGTGCTAAATGAATTCCTCTTTTTACACATCAAATTTTGAAACTTCCCTGCCAATACAGGAAAGCTTCTCTGAAGGTACCATTTCCATTAAAAAGATGTGATTGATTTGATGTGAAGTCAAGTCCTATTCAGTAAATTTATGGAACTGTCATTTCCCTAATAATTGTGGACATGCTGCCTTTTTGTGTGGATTCAAAATAGACTTCAGTAAATTAACTAACATTTATTTGGTGCCTATGATAGGTCAGGCAACGTGTGAAGCATTAGAAATATAAAGATAAAAATGAGAAAGGGCTTTGACCTCAAGAAGCTTATTGGATAGGGAAACAATATGTATCCACCTGAATAATCAATTGCAAAGTATATACAGAGTAAATTGGAGATAAATTTTTGATAGGGAGGCATCCATCAGTAATGGCAAAAATTGGGAAAGATCTCTTGCATGTGGCTTTGAGGTGAGTCTTGGAGGGGGTAAGAGAAAAAGAAAGTAGAGGCAAGAAAGGAATGTAGGAACAGAAGGAATATCATTTGTGAGAAACCGCAAGAAGGGTAATCTAGATGCAGAATAAGTAAAAGGGAGTGAAATATTGTAAGCATAGTGAGGCAGACTGAAGCCAATTTATAAAGAAATTTAAATATCTATGAGAGAAATTTGAGTTTGATCCCAAAGGCAAATGGAAGCCACTTGTGTTTAAAGAGAAAGGGAGTGACATAGTCACTATCTTAGGGATGCTTAGACTGAGGAAGGGAAGACCTTGGGCAAGAACATAAAAATCTATTTTAAAGTACTTGAAATGTGGATGTCAAATTTAAGTCTTTTATTCTGTTTGTTCCCAGGAGGCAGAATTAGGAGAATAGCTGTAAGTTGCCGGAAGAGAAGCATTGCTGTAAGAAAATACTTTCTAACAATTAGAGCTATCTTAAAGTTTAATGGGATGCCTCTGGAGATAAGCATTTTCCTTTCACTGGAAGTCTTCAAGCAGAAGCTAGAAGACAATTTGTTGCATACATTATACTACAGGTTGATTTTTTTCCCCTGAGGCAATGGGGGTTAAATGATTTTCTCAGGGTCACACAGCTAGGAAGTATTAAGTGTCTAAAGTCATGTTTGAACTCTAGTCCTCCTGACTTTAGGGCTGGTGCTCTATCCACCGCACCAACTAGCTGCTCCTAATTGCACTACAGTTCTAAGGAGTATAGGTGTAGGCTCAATTAGATGGTAACCTAGGTACCTCCTTACTCAGAAATTCTTTGATTTAGTTATATTCTGGAAGGTACTTTGATAACAAATATTTACCTACTACTGAAAATTACATATGTGGAAAAAGCAAATTATAAGGTCTTTAAACAGTTATAAACTGAAATTTAGTTAAATAGTAAATAATATTTCCACTATGTCAATAGTAGACAATTAACTGAGATACTAGCACCATCTTCAAATATGAAGTACAAAATTCTATATCATCTTCAGGGCTCTTTTCCAAAGTCAACTTGAAAAATTAAAAAACAATCATTAAATTTACAGTAAAAAATAAAAGAATTGAAAGAAAAGTTTTCAAAACAAACTAGAAGATTAAAGCTTGTCCAAACCTCTCATTTTATAGATAAGAAAATTGAGGTACAGAAAAAGTGAGTGATGTCTTTTGAGAATATATGTCAGAAATAGTTGACTTTTTCTAACATTTGATTTGGAGATTTTGAAGTCCCTGATTGTTAAAATCTAAAAATGAAAGCTAGAGTGTCCTTCAAGGCATCAGATAAAAGAAAAAACTAAAAAAGCAATTTCTAGACATCCAAAAAAATTGTCAGTTCTCAAGTATTGAAACAGACAATAGGAAACCCAACAATCAAAACAATTTGTCTCCCTTTGGGACCTTCTCAGAAGCTCTATAGCAAAAAGGTCCAAACTACTTGTTCATTCATATGGAGCAACCATTCCCTGTTGTTTAACAAAACCTCTATACAATTGCAGCAGTTAAATTTAGTGGGAATGCTGGGGATACTTTTTGAAAAATTCAATAATATTGTGTTAATTCCTAATACTGGCTTTGCTCAAGCAACATCATTTATTTAGAGGCTATCTACATTTCTAAATGTTTCTGGGGAAAGAACCAACTCCATCAATCATTCTGACAGAGTAAGTTCCTCTTGAGTTTATCTTCCTGTATATTTTGTGCCAGATTCAATTTCCATACCACCAAACAGTGAAACATAAGTCTGCTTTAATCTTCACAAATACAGAATGGTACTATGACACTACCACCCATTTGTGGTTTCAGCTACCATTTTTTAATGAGAAGTTGATGATTAAATAAAAAATTATCCACACGTTAATTATAGAACTCTCTTGTTTCTATTGAAATTCTAATGAAATGCCTATGTAAAAACATGATGTGGTTTTAAATAGCAAGGTTATTTGTAAAACTTTGACTTCAAAAAAGCTATTATTGGTTATTTAAGTTTCCCGTAGTGTTCTTGAAGAACAAATGGCAAATGATAATTCTGCAATTTGTATAAAGATAATGAAGCTCTATCAGATGACTTGTTATTCTAGAGTAATATCTTTTAGCACCCAACAATTTTATCAAACAGAAGAAACATAATAACACATACAATTCTTATATTGGGGTCCACTACCTAGGAAATACAATTGTATTCACATTAAAAAAAAAAGATAAATCTGTAATAAAATGGAATGGAGATAGAGAATGAGCAACAGCAAAATACATTGCTGGTAGGACAACCGTTTCTCTTCTACTCCTTCCTCTTGATACAAACAGGCCATGCCCATCTAATAGAAAGATAAGAGAAAACAAAAAAAGCAAAAGGGGAAGAGGTTTGTTATTATTGGTAATAGAAATAATGGACATAGAGAAGCTTTTGAATGTTCTTAAATATTGCTTAGTTCCTGGCCTTTTAGAATCCATACAACTACTGTAGTAAAGTGTCATTTAAATCTTGGCTGTCTATAGTCAGTGGACTCTCACCACCTCTTGAAAAAGAGATTGAAATCAGTATACACTTTGTCAAAGGAACTTTCCATGACTTGTTCTGATCTGTTTCTGTTAAACTAGATTTTATGAAAGTAAAGGACTGAAGAGGAAAGAAAGGGAATGAGCATTTATATAATATCTACTATGTGCGAGGTACTATTCTAAGTTCTTTATGAAAAGCTGAGTTAGAGAAACTGGATTTCATAGGATCATAAATCAGAATTAAGCGTTCAAAGGGACATTAGAGTCCATCTGGCCCAAACACTTCATTTTGTAAACAAAGAACTGAGACCCATCCAGGTTAGGTGACTTGAGCATAGTCACAAAGATGATAAGTAACAGCTGATATTCAAACAACTTTCAAATTAATTGTCTCTGACTTCAAACTGAAAACCAACATCGCCTCTCTCCTACACCTGAACCTTTTTCTTGGTCCCAGGGAGCACTTCATTTAGTTGTTATATTGTTGTTTGGTTTTAGTTACTGTAATAGATTTATTTTGGGGGGCATAGCATTACCAAGAAAGGCTTATGAAGTATTGTTTCCAAAATTATTAGTACCTAAGATAGATACTCCTAAAACCTTAAAAAATTCAAAATTTTATCCTCTTCATATTTATCCATATATCATTATTATAGTCTATTTTCCAATTAGTATGTTAGTTATTATTCTGTAAGTAGACAACTAACCTCTGATTGGTAATATAAAATAATTAATACTATTTATCACAAATCATCTGAAACTCTACCAGTATAGTCTATAATCTATTTTCCCCATTAAAAAGAAGACTAGAGAAAGGGAAAACATAGCCCTGCTTTTTACTCACTTTATTTTTTTAAGGATGGTCAGTGGGTGGTGGTGGAAAGAAAAATGAATGCTAGAAATATGGTCAAACATGGGAAACAGTACCATGCACAATAAATCTCTAGAATAAAGTAAAAGTCAGAGGTGATTTATTCTTAAAATTTGCTATTCACAAAATAGATGAAGAACTGAGGTTCATAAAGTTTGAAGGATCTGCCCATACTCACAAAGAAAAGAGGTCACACAGGAAACAGCAAGGAATAATGGGCAGAAATATGATCTTGAAAACAGGAAAATCTGGATTCAAGTCTTGCCTATGATCCACATAGTCTGTGTGATCACTCAGTATTCCAGGCAACTCTTTAAAATATAATATTCAGAGGGCAGCTAGTTGGTGCTCAATCTGCTGATAGAGCACCAGCCCTGAAGTCAGGAGGGCCTGAGTTCAAATCTGGTCTCAGACACTTAATATTTGCTAGCTGTGTGACCCTGGACAAGCCACTTAACCCCAGTTAAACCTCAGCAAAAAATATATATACACACACACACACACATATACACACACATACACACACACATATATGTACACATGCACACACACATTCCAGAAAATGTACAAATATGCACTGGTTGAAGGAGCTTTCTCATTCATTATTTTCCTATACTAATAAAAATCACAGATATAGTACGTCTTCCTACCTATACATTAACTGGAAAAGCCATGATTCAAATCTAGGTCCACTGATTCCAAACACAGACATTTCCATTGAACTATAATGCCTCTTGAGGTAGCTACAGAAAATTTCCAATGCAGTACAATGTACATTAGAGAAGGAAATACTCCCACTGGTGAGATCATAGTTCCATTAGACTGAAGTAGCATGCTAAATGTATCTTCCGGGAAGACTGAAATTTTAGTAATATTCTAAAATTAAAGTAGTTCTTTTATCATATACTTATCTTAAAGGTTTATACCATACTTTGTCATCTAAAAAATTCTCACATAAAAACTAAAAAAAAAGCAATTCAGACCAAGAAATTCAATGGAAATATTAATTGAAACAATTAAAAACTTATTTAAAGTAGTGAGAAACAAAATAAACCAGTAAAAATCATAGATGTTTCTATATTTTGCTAATAAAGTCACAGAGGAACAGAAAGACAATTTTCATTAGAAATATTTAAAATGCATAAAATACCTCAGAGTTAACTGACCAAGAAACACTCAGGACCTATATAATATAATAACAAAGCATCCTTTACAGAGATAAAAGAAGGCCCAAATAATTGGATAGATGATTGCTAGTCCTATCTATAATAATGAGATGCATTTTTGTATATAATGCTTCAAAGTTTGCAAAGTACTTCATATATGTGAGGGAGGGGAGAATAAATCAGTCAAATCAGTTTATCTCAGTAAAGAATGAGTTCTTTTACTCCCTGAAAAATTTATCAGGTGAGAACACATCTTGATTGTTCACTAGATATGAACATGGCTGAATATTGCCCTATGAAGCCTGTTCAGATAAGTTGAAGACCTTGGTCATACTCTATGAGACTTGTAGAAATCAGTAAAATAGTTCAAAACAGTGATTCTGGTGCCTTGCAATTGAGAGAAGACAGTATTCTAGCCCTGAAAAGGAATTGATAGGGGATGGAAGCAAAATCACAGTCTTGGTTTTAACTCTCCCAAACATACCTCCTTAAACTTCTTTGAACTTAAAAGAGTCTGGAGGATTTGGAATTTTTTTCAGCATGCCAGGGAAAACTATCAGTAGCACTAGCATTGGGATTCATGAATAGGCAGAACATGAGGAGAACAGATTTAAAGTTCTACAAAGAACAGCCTTCCTGGGGACTTCAGTGTAACTGAAGATCTCCAGAAAGAAAAATCAAAAAAAGGACTTTCAGGAGAAAGAAGTTACAATAAAAAATGAATGAGAGAGACTAGGTGAATCAAACCTAGAAACAAATAGTATAGTCTACTGTTTGATAGGTTCAAGAACACAAAGTACTATGGGAAGAACTCCTGGAACACCTGGAAAATGGTTTGGCAGAAAATAATTTATGCCTAAACCAGATAAGTTAAAAATGGGTGTTGGAGCTAAATATAAAATAATGCATCATTTTAAAAAATAAAAAAGGTAATTCAGATCTATAAGGACACTAGGGAAAATTCTTAACCAAAAAAGAGATAGAGAAGGTCACAACAGATGAGGCAATTTCAATTACATAAAATTTAAACTCTTTTGAATAAATGAAACCAATGGTAATAAAAATTGGATTTCTACATTATTAGGGAAGTGACAAAAATACATAAAATATGGGACATAGATTAATAGAGGTAAGAGGATACAAATTATTTTCAAAAGGAAAAATACAAATTGTGGGCAACAATGTGGAAAAATATCTCCATTTATTTAAATAATACATATTAAAACAATTTTGAGTTTAACTGTACACTCATCATATTGGCAAACAAGATAAAAAACAGAAATAGTCAAAGTTTTAAGAGTTGTGACAAGTCAACCACACTTGATAGACTGTTGGTAGATTATTATGATTTATTCTAACCTCTCTGGAAAACGAATTTGAATTAAGAAGAAAATAAATAAACTGTTTATAACCTTAGACACAGCAATCTCCTATGTAGCATGTATGTATTTCTGAAGCGTCAAAGGAAAAATATGAGAAATATTTCAGATAGATTTATGCATATGTATATTAATGTTGTTCAATTATTTACTTGTGTCCAACATTTCATGACCCAATTTGGAGCACACACATGTACACACATACATGTGCATATAATGTGTATGTCTATGTATAAATGAACATGTGTCTGTGTATAAAAATATAAATTTGAATATACTACATATAATTAAAGGAGCATTAAAATTGATATTTGAGTGGTTACTGTTGTTGTGAAGTAATTGAATATTAGCATGTAGATGTTATAGAATATTATTGTATTATAATAAATGACAAATATGAAAAATGCAGAGAAGCATGGGAAAGATTTACATGAGCTAATTCAGAGCAAAGAAAACTGAAACAGGATTATTAGATAGGCAATACTGTAAAAGAAAATAATCCTTAAAAGCAGTCTAATTTACATGAAATGCAACAATCATAATTTATTCCAAAAGACAGATGGGGAAGCATGGTCCATTCCCTCTTAGCAGAGAAGCGGTTGGTGTGGGGAAGGGGAAAGTTGGATGCTGATTATAGTAGGCACAGACAAGATACAAGTTGCTGTGTTGATCTACTTTACTCGACCCTTCTTTATCACAAGGGAGTGTTAAGGGAATATGGAAAAGGTCGTATCAGAAAATTAATGAGTTATAAAAACACATAAATATTTAGAATTTTTAAAGTATAAGGCTACTGCAGTTTTGAGAATTAAGTTCTATTCATCATGATTCTTTTCTCCATATTCTTCTATCTTCATCCTTGTTTGCATCCTTGCCTAGTCCACTCCACTCCTTGGGCAATACATTATTTCTCAAGAGCTTTAATTTCTCAGGACAAGGCCAAAAGCAGACTTGCTAATATCTTTGATTTCTTAATCAAGACTCATAAGACAGATCAATGTAGATGAGAATGCTTTTAAAAAGAAAGACAAGAAAATATTCCGTGAACATTCAATAAGGATGGAATAGGTTCTTTCTTTTGCCAAGGAACAGCATGGCTCAAGTAACAAACTCAATTCTAATTTTCAGATTTCCTAATAACTCACCACATGACCTTGTATAGCTCACTTTTAAGTGAGCTAGTATATCATATGCTCAGCAGGAACATAATTAATGTTAGCTAAGGATGGTGTTAATAAGAATGCATGTTTTCTTCATGACTCAAGAAAATATAAATTGCAATAACTTGTGCTTTTCAAAACTGACAAACAGAAAAAAAGCTCAGCTTTTAATATTATGCCTCTAAGAGCCAAACCTTGAAAACTGTTCAAAATTAAAGGTACTCACTTTTAAAAAGTAAAAGGCTGCCAGGGTTTGCATCTATATTGTCTCCAGAAATTAAAATTGTCTTCCAGATAATTTACCTATTCCATTCCTGGTTCTTATATCTGAATACTACTGAATTAAACTGTTGGCTAACTCCAAATTAATATAGATCTACCTATAAAGAAAGTGTTGAGAAGAAGTGGCAGTCAAAAATAATTATGCAGCTGTGAAAAAAAATCCTTCTTGTAAAAGCATTTAGAAATACAGACTTTAAAAAATGTCTATTTTATTTTTAATGAGAATGTTCTTCTTAAAATAGAACCCAAAGGGAAAGGAATCCACATGTGCAAAAATGTTTGTGGCAGCTCTTTTTGTAGTGGCAAGAAACTGGAAACTGAGTGGATGCCCATAAGTTGGAAAATAGCTGAAAAGTTATGGTATATGAATGTTATGGAATATTATTGCTCTATAAGAAACGACCAGCAGGACGATTTCAGAGAGGCCTGGAGAGACTTACATGAACTGATGCTGAGTGAAATGAGCAGAACTGGGAAATCATTGTACACAGCAACAACAAGATTATACAATGATCAATTCTGATGGACGTGGCTCTTTTCAACAATGGGATGACTCAGACCAGTTCCAATGATCTTGTGATGAAGTTATTTATACGCAGAAAGGACTGTGGGAACTGAGTGTGGTTCACAATACAGCATTTTCACTTTTTTTATTGCTGTTTGCTTGAGTTTTATTTTCTTTCTAATTTTTTTCATTTTTGATTTGATTTTTCTTGTGTAGCAGAATAACTATAAATATGTATGCATATGTTGGATTTAACACATATTTTTAACATGTTTAACATATATTGGATTACTTGCTCTCTATGGGAGGGGGTGAGGAGAAGGGGAGGAAAAACTAGAATACAAGGTTTTGCAAGGGCTAATGTTGCAGAATTATCCATGCCATGTGTTTTGAAAATTTAAAAGCTTTAATTAAAAAATACAACACATTAAATTCTTAGGACCTGGACTTTTTGGCGTTAGCCAACTACTAGACATTTAATTCAAAATTAAGAATTTCTACAATTCAATTTCATCTCTTTCATCAATATTATCTCTTTCTAAAATCACTCAGTGCCTATTCCTTTATCAGTAAACAGACACATTCTTTATTATAAATGCATCTCAATTCTGAAAAAAAATAGGTTTTACCTAAACTTGCAGAATGAAGTAGTCAAAAGAAAAAAAAAACTTTCAGGAAATTGAAACAATATTATTTTAATTTCTTTCATTACATTCTACCTCTTTATATACAATTCAATATATCACTGTCTCAATTTTTCCATCTTTAAGACAGGAATATGATCTAGAACTTGAAAGCCCTGAAATGGTTTAAAGTTTATTAAACAGAATAATTTGAAACATGTTTTGTTGTTATTGCTTTTGAAATCTTCTATGAAAGTGCTGTAATCCTCTATGAAAGTGTAGAGGTAGCATATGATTCTTTTCCTCTAGTAAATTTATTTATTTTTAATAATTATTTTAAAATAATTAATTTTTAATATATTTAATAATTTAATTAATATTTTAATACATTACTTTATGAATCATGTTAGGAGAGAAGTATCAGAGCAAAAGGGAAAAACCATAGATAGATAAAAAACAGAAAAAGAGAAGTGAACATATCATATATTGATTTGCATTCAGTCTCCTTAGTTCTTCTGGATGCAGATGGCATTTTCTGTCCAAAGTCTATTGGGATTACTTTGGATCACTGAATCACTAAAGAACTCAGCCTTTCATAGTTGATCATTGCAGTTATTGTTTACAATGTATTTCTGGTTCTGCTTGTTTTGTTCAGCATCAGTTCAGGTGAATCTTTCCAGGCCTTTCTAAAATCATCATTTTTTAAAGAACAATAATATTTCATTACTTTTATATACCCAAACTTGTTCAGTTATTTCCCATTTGATGGGCATCCATTGCTTTTCAAATTCTTTGCTACTACAAAAAGAGCTGCTACAAACATTTTTGCAAATGTGGGTCCTTTTCCCTCCTTTTAGATTTCTTTGGGGTACAGACTCAATAATGGCACTGCTGGGTCAAAGGCTATGTACAGTTTTATTGCCCCTTGGGCATTGCTCCAAATAGCTCTCCAGAATGGTTGGATCAGTTCACAACTCCACCAACAATGTATTATTGTCCCAGTTTTCCCACATCCCCTCCAATATTTCTAATTATCTTTTCCTGTCATCTTGGCCAATCTGTACTCATTTTGACCTCATTATGGTATATATTATGAGCAGTAGATCTATGCCATGTTTCTGATATATTATTTTCCAGTTTTCTGAGCAATTTTTGACAAATAGTGAGTTCTTATTGCAGAAGCAGGAGTTTGGGAGTCCAGAGGCAAATACTAGATTGCTATAGGCCTTGCTTATTGTGTCTTGTGTATCAAATCTATTGCACTGATTCACTGCTCTATTTCTTAGCCATAAGATTTTGATGATTGCTGTGTTATAACATAGTTTTAGGTTTGGTACTGTTAAGCCATTATCCTTTGTATTTTTCCCCATTAATTTCCTAGATATTCTTGACTCTTTTTCCTTCCAGATGAATTTTTTTTTAGTTCTACAAAATAATATTTTGGCAATTTGATTGGTATGGAACTGAACAAGTAGATCAATATAGGCAGAATTGTCATTTTTATTATATTTGGTTAGCCTATCCACAAGCAATTGATATATTTTCCAGTTGTTTAGATCTGACTTTATTTGTATGAGAAGTAATTATGTTCATGTAGTTTTTGGGTTTCTCTTGGCAGGTAGACTCCCAGTAGCCTTTTTGAAGGTTATGCCAGCAGACCACAGCCTCTAATGAGCTCCACACATCTAGGAAAGCTTTGATTATGATCCAGCACCAGCCTATATGTCTGTTTTCTGAGGAGTTATGCCTTAATAAGTTTGAAGAAGCTCATTTCCTGTGGGTTTGTCAAAGGAGAGGATTTTTTTTTTTCAGCCATGGAAACTCATGAATGTATTTATATCCATGGAAGGAATAATAGCATCAATGAACTTAAAATTCTTTAAAACCAAATTGAAATCAAAATGTTACCAGATAACTTCATTCTAATAATTATCATTAAATGATTTATATAAAGATAACCTCACACAATTATTTTGAGGTGTCTTAATTTTAATTTCATATATCTAATACTACCTTGCATGAATCTTATGTAAAAATAAATGAAGCATAACTGAAGAAAAGCATCAATTTGTTTAAATCTCCCTAACCAGTCTGGATTACTGATCTCTACCCAATTCCTAGAGATATAAGTTTTAAAATATATTAGAAAGACCCCACTTATGAAGTGAATTTATAGAATTTTTCAGACTGAATTTTGTCCACAAAATAACAAAACAATAACTTATACTCGACCTACATTTATGTAGCATAATTCTCACAATGAATTTCAACAATCACATATTAAATGCCTAGGATGTACAAGGCAGTCTATTGGGAGCATTGTAGGCATTCATTGTCTTTTGAATTGAATTAAATAAACAGGAAAAAATTCTTACAATAATTTTTTAGTATAAGCCTTGGATTTCATTGGCATAAGGAAATCCCAAGGTGAAAATTCCTCCAGTGAGGCAAGTCAGCAATTCTTTAGTTATTTAGAGTATTATGGAATTACCTGGGACCTTGAGATGTTAAATGACATATATGACCGAGTAGCAGAATATATCAGAGGTGGGATTTCAACTAGTCTTTTTAACTCCAAGGTAAATCCTATTTTAAATATTTTACATTGCCTCTCCAACAAAGAGTGGAATTCTGAAATAGGCCTTATAAAACATATAAGAGACAACATAATTGTTATATGAACTGTGGGCTACTAATTTCCAAGATGGATTTATGGGTACCTTGAATGAGATAAAAATTTTATTGGTAAGCATAAGTGTTTACACTACAGTTATAAATATGATTTTATGTATAAAATCACATTTTACAACATAAGATTTAATAATCTGTAATGTTATTCAATTCCATATTAATATAAGAAAGAACTTTAGTTCTTTAACCCTTTTCTCTCAAAATCAATATTACTATCACCCAACAAAAAATGACATTTTTTACATGACAAGAAAAATTCACATATAATTATTATATATATAAACTTATATATCCTTTACTTGAAGGATTAGCTACAAGTATTATAATTCATATAATAGAAAGACATTAAACAGCCATGTACAACACAGGCCTAAGGTATGTTCATGTCATAGATTTAAGTGCATCCTTTCAACCTATTATTAACTTTTAGTCTAAGCAATCATTTACTCTGGATTAAAGTTATTAAAAAGTGTCTCCACCTATACAGTGCATGATGTTTGTTTTTAATCATTGTGAATAATAGATGACACATGGGGAAAATGTTGGCAAATTCTTTTTTATGCCATCTATAAAAAATCTTGATAGTTGGATCACTGGTAGTGTGTTCCGCAATTTCCTTCACATTCTTATAAAATCATGACTTTAAAGGCAAGACTTTAATTTCCTGAGAATTCTTGTGGTACTCTGTGTTTGAAATGGGATGTGAAATGCCATTTGTGATAACATTTTAATTTTAAACTTGGTAAGAATTATGTCATAAAGAAGATTGCTGTAACTTTGTTCAAAAGATATTTCAATAGCAGAAATACATAGACAATTCTCGATTGATATTTTAATGTAAACTGCTATTAAAAGTATGGTGCTCACAAGAAGAATAGAGAACAGGAAGAAATTATGACTTTTGTTCCTTCTGGGTCTGAAAGGCTATTAAGGATTTAAGATCTAGAGCTGAAGGGACCTTAGAAGTCATCTCTTACAATTGGCTCATTTAAAATATTAGTAGACTTTGTTAAGGTCATATAACTTTGCAGAAAGGTTTTGAATTCAGGTCCTATGATTCCAAATTCAGTATCCTTTCTACAACAATAAGCTTCCCTTTCAAAAGGGCAAAGAAATGGAATGAATAAGAATAGAAATGCTAATAGGATTATGAATAATAAATGAAAAGTCACATATTCCCTGAAATATTGAAAATATTTATTTTTTCATGCTAGCTCAAAATATTAGTAAATGATAGAATTGTTCATAGGGGCATGTTTTATTTCTGTTGGGATTTTAGGTAATGTTTGGCCTAAGATATCCTATCTACTGTATTATCTGTGATTTGTTTGAATAAAATATTTACTATAACTTGAAGAAAGAGGTCCAAAGATTTATTCACAAGCTTGGATAATGTAAAGCCACCAGATGCAGGGTAAAGAGTACATAATTGTCCTAATTCAGAGAAACACAAAACTAACTAACTTAGCTAACTCAGCGGAAAGGTTCAGAAAGCAACTGGACAACAGTAAATCATTTAAGCTCCACAACTTATTCTCTACAGGAATACCTCATTTTATTGTGCCTTATAGATACTACTTTTTTCTTTTTTTTTTCTTTTTTTTTTTACAAATTGAAGTTTTGTAGCAATCCTGCATTGAGCAAGTCTTTGGAGATCATTTTTCCAACAGCTCACATTATATCTCTGTGTCATATTTGGCAATTCTTTCAATATTTCAAACTTTTCAATTACTACTATGTCTATGATCAGTGATCTTTGATGTTACTATTAAAATTGTTTTGGAGCTGCAAATTAAGACAACTCTGAGATACCACTACACACCTGTCAGATTGGCTAAAAGGACAGGAAATGATAATGATAACTGTTGGAGGGGATGTGGGAAAACTGGGACACTGATACATTGTTGGTGGAACTGTGAACGGATCCAACCATTCTGGAGAGCAATTTGGAGCTATGCTCAAAAAGTTATCAAACAGTGCATACCCTTTGACCCAGCAGTGTTTCTACTGGGCCTATATCCCAAAGAGATTTTAAAGGAGGGAAAGGGACCCACATGTGCAAAAATGTTTGTGGCAGCCCTTTTTGTAGTGGCAAAAAACTGGAAACTGAATGGATGCCCATCAATTGGAGAATGGTTGAATAAATTATGGTATATGAATGTTATGGAATATTATTGTTCTGTAAGAAATGACCAACAGGAGGATTTCAGAGAGGATTGGAGAGACTTGCATGAACTGATGCTGAGTGAAATCAGCAGAACCAGGGATCATTATACACAGCAACAAGACTATACGATGATCAATTTTGATGGACATGGTTCTCTTCAACAATGATGTGATTCAAACCAGTTGTTCTGCGATGAAGATAGTCATATACATCCAGAGAGAGGCCTGTGGGAACTGAGAGTGAACCACAACACAGCATTTTAACGCTTTCTGTGAATATTTCCAAGCATTTTGTTTTCATTCTTAGGTTGTTTTTTTTCTTCTTCTCTTTCTAGATCTGATGTTTCTTGTGCAGTAAGATAACTGTATATATATGTATACATGTACTGTATTTCTCATATAATTTATCCTATCTAGCATGTATTAGATTACCTGTCATCTAGGGGTGGGGGGTGGGGAGAAGGAAAGGAAAAGCTTGGGGAAAAAAAAGGTTTTTCTATTTATAGTCATATGAAAAGGTGCTCCAAATCACTGTTGATCAGAGAAATGCAAATGAAGACAATCCTGAGGTACCACTTCACACCTGTCAGATTGGCTAAAATGACAGGAAAAGTTAATGATGAATGTTGGAGGGGTTGTGGGAGGGCTGGGACACTGATGCATTGTTGGTGGAGCTGTGAACGGATACAGCCATTCTGGAGAACAATTTGGAGCTATGCTCAAAAAGTTATCAAACTGTGCATACCCTTTGACCCAGCAGCATTTCTATTGGGCTTATATCCCAAAGAAATCATAAAGGAAGGAAAAGGCCCCACATGTGCAAGAATGTTTGTGGCAGCCCTTTTTGTAGTGGCTAGAAACTGGAAATTGAATAAATGCCCTTCAATTGGAGAATGGCTGAATAAATTATGGTATATGAACATTATGGAATATTATTGTTCTGTAAGAAATGACCAGCAAGATGATTTCAGAGAGGCCTGGGGAGACTTACATGAACTGATGCTGAGTGAAATGAGCAGAACCAGGAGATCATTATACACCGCAACAACAGTACTATATGACGATCAATTCTGATGGACATGGCTCTCTTCAACAATGCTATGTCTCAAACCACCTGCAATTGCTCACTGAAGAAAGCCATATACACCCAAAGAGAGGGATGCGAAATGTGGACCACAACATAACATTCTCATACTCCTTGATTGATGTTTGCTTACATTGTGTTTCCTTTATCTGATATATCGTTTGTGTAGATAAGATTTTTCTTGCACAACAATGATAAGTTTGGAAATATGTATACATATATTCGATTTGCCAATATTTTAACATAATTAACATGTAGTGGATATCCTGCCATCTAGGGAAGGGGTGGGGAAGTTGGGGGGAAAAATTTGTAACGGAAAGCTATGTAAGGGTTATTGTTGAAGAATTACCCACACATATGTTATGCAAATAAAATAAAATTTAAAAAAAAAAGGTTTTTTTTTTGCAAAGGTCAATGTTGAAAGGTCACTCATGTTTTGTAAATAAAAAGCTTTATAAAAAAATTATTAAAAAAATTGTTTTGGAGCATGATGAACTGCACCCATATAAGACAGCAAACTTAATTTTTTGTGTGTTCTGACAGGTCCTCCAATGTATTTCACCCTCTCCTCAAGCCTTACTATTCCCAGAGACATAATTAGGCCAATTAAAAACCTTACAAAGACCTCTAAGTGTTCAGGTAAAAGGAAGAGTTAATTGATGTGGCAAACCACATTACTGTATTGTAAGAAATCACCACAGCCATTTCAACCTTCAGCAACCACCACCTGATCACTTAGCAGTCATCAACATTAACATCAACATCAACATCAACATCAACATGACCTGCCACCACCAACAACAACAAAAAAAAAATTATGACTTGCTGAAGGCTCAGATAATGATGGACATTTTAAAACAATAAGGTATTTTAATTAAGTTATTTATTGGGAGTTTTCTTTAGATATACTATTGCACATTTAATAGACTGGTATTTAGCAAAAACAACTTTTATATGCGCAAGGAAACCAAAAATTTGTTGGACTCACTTTATTGCAATATTTGCTTTATTGTGGTGGTCTAGAATAGAACTTGGAATATCTCTAAGGTATGCCTGTACTAACCAGCAACATGAATTTCAGTTTAGAAGCTCAGGGTTATATCTAGAGCTTATAGGGATATTAGAAAGTACTTAATTCAACCCTTTCATTTTATGCATTCTCAAATTCTCCAGGCTACTGTTTGTTTTGTTTTTGTTTGCTTTTTTATCAAGACTGAATGATGATGGGAGCAAGAAGGCTTTGGACAGGTTATGGTTTGTCAAAAATTTAAGGCTTTTGCACTTATTTGCCAAGTAATTTGGAAGCTATTCAATATCTATCTCAATTTCTGAATAATAACATCATTCTTATTAGAGTGTTTTGAGAAATAAGACAGGAGAAAAGAAAATACAATGAAGAACTCAAGAAACATGAAGTACTTCTGAATTGTCCCTGTATCCAAAAAGACTGAATAATGAAAGAATTAGTATTTTTGATAATTAATAATACTACTAATTAGCATTATCATGAGGTATTATTATATAATACCTCTCTTTATTTGTAATAGCAATACATCTATGATTGAATGTACTATGTGTCGCAATAAACTTTGGACAGAAAATGTCACCTGCATCCAAAAAAAAAAACTAAGGACACTGAATGTAAATTAACACATGTTGTGTTCACTTTTTTCTGTTTTTTTTTCTCTCTCATGGTTTTTTCCTTTTACTCTAATTTTTCTTTCCCAACATGATTCACAAAGCAATATATATTAAAAATAAATAAAATTACTACAATAAAAAAAGAATACTATATGACTCTTTTTTACTAGTCTTACTTAATTTCCCACAGGAGAGTCATGCTAATTGCCTGGATCATATCTCCATATATGTCCATTTATCACACTATGAGGTTGAGCCTTACAACTCTAAGTCTATGATTTCTCTCTATTAATTGACAATAATGATAGTTTTCTGTTTAAAATCTTTTCAGTAAAAGGTGGTCTATTAGAGGCAAAAAACCTATAAGTTTTTGTTCAATTTGTTTTATTTTCAATGTATATAAATGGAAAAGTCACTATGTTAAAAACTGTATGTCACTTAAAATTCTAATTAAGAAATAAGTTATTCAAAACGTCTTCCGAAATCTCAGAAATTAGCTCATTGCAAGAGATCTAAGAATAGGAAAATTACAGACTGCATTTTAGAATTTCTCTCAGATTAAATCATTTAAAAGGTATTAGAGCAAAGAATAGAGGTATGTGGACAAGATATGGCCACTCTGCCATATCTCCCTTGAGATTCTGCAAGTTCTAATTTTCCCATTTATAATTTTGTATTATTCTTTAGAATCATAAAACAAATGCTATGATCTATAGCAAACAATTGAATATCATTCCAAAATTGGTAGTATAATAAGAATAAATAGCTAACATTTCTATAGCACTTATAATGTACTTTACAATTTTTTACTAAGTAAAAATGTGTTTTTTTTTCAGTTGTGATGGATTCTTCATGACCTCATTTGGGGTTTTCTTGGCAAAGATAATGAAATAGTTTATTTCCTTCCCCCATTAATTTTACAAATGAGGATACTGAGGTAAACTAATTTAAGTGACTTGCCCAGGGTCACAACAGCTAGCAGCTCTCCACTAAATAATAATCACTAATAATAATA
This sequence comes from Myrmecobius fasciatus, assembly GCA_023553655.1. Taxonomy (NCBI): domain Eukaryota; kingdom Metazoa; phylum Chordata; class Mammalia; order Dasyuromorphia; family Myrmecobiidae; genus Myrmecobius; species Myrmecobius fasciatus. The sequence goes on along the minus strand of JAJPUD010000021.1, from coordinate 645,066 downwards.
ATAATATATTACTGAATAATAACTAAATGTCAATTTATTACTAAGTAATAATAATTACAATTATTATTATCTCTTGCGATTCTCACATTCTGGGAGAATCTCACAATCTGGGAGAATTCTGGGAGAAAAGTGATATTATCCTCATTTTACAATTGGGAAAACTGAAGCAAGCAAGTTTCACAGAAGCATCTCAGGCCTCTCTGGCCCTCCTGACTCCAGGCCTGGTGCTTTATCCACTCCGACAGCTAGTTGCAGGATTGATCACTGCAGTCCTTAATATGTTTCTAAAGAGACAATGAAAATGGTTCACCAAAGATTTTTAATGACTATTATATTAACTTTGTAGTCATTTTTTAAAAAAGAGTATCAATAGCTCACATTGAAGTAGTACTGTCATATGTCCAGGGAACTTTCTGCACAGCAATAACAACAAATCCATATATAATGTTTTGCAGTATGCAAAGCAGTTTATAAATAGTATTTGATCCTCAAAACTCTATTAATAACATTGTTTTACAGGTGGGGAAACTGAGCCTGAGAAGTAATCTGTTTGCTCAGCACCATACAGCTAGCAAGTCTCTTGGTCAGAATTTGAACTTGGGTTGTCCTGATTTCAAGCCCAGTGCTCTTTCCATGATGCTATGTAACTACTTAAAGAGCACTGCCGGAATCAGTAATAGTAGTAGTAGTAGGATGGAACCGAAAACAGAAATCATCTGAAACAGAAACCTTGGAAGCCTCTCAGCACTAGCCAATATAAACGAGTTTTATGACTTTTTATTGAATAGAAAATGAGTTGAAAGGAGACACCAGTCACATGTGTACTGAAAGATAATTCCTTTGCTGTTTTCTTTCCCTGAGAGGGGTTACTCATAGCTATTTAATGCTAAGGTCAAAAGTCAAAGATCACATTCTTTAGGCACTCCTAACAAGAACACTGAGAGGACACTTCAGTGGAGTAAGCCCTACAAAGTATGACAGACAGCTAGACGAGAGAAAAGATGCAGCTCATAGACCCAAGAGCTTCTGTAGACAGACACGAGTAGTCTCAACAATTCATGTTTACTTTATTTGCATTCCTCCTGACTTTTTGGGATTCATTTGGCTTGCTATAGCCCAAATTCTCAAATTAAATTGCTTAGCTGCTCATTTGGTTTGGGAGAAGCTAGAACAATCTTGGGAATATAGTATTTTCTTAGAAAAATGAGTTAAATCAAACAAATCAAAAAGGACTTTAGCTGCTTCTGGCCCACCTGCACCTACTTCTTAACATAAGAGATGCTATAGTGTATAATAGTCTGTTTTTAAGGAAGGATATGGTTTTAATGGGTAATGATATAAATATTAAGCCGCCTTAAATTCTTTGCCATCACTGATTTTTAAGATGTAGTTTCCCTCCCAAGAAAAGAGAAAGGATAAATAGGTAGGTAGTTACCTTTGATTTTTCCAAGATATTATGAAAAACGTTTTTTTTGCCCTCCTCATTGAACATAGTTTTTGCTTAGCTCACATTTTCCCTTCCTCCTCCGTATTTCTGGCCCATCCATTTCTGACTAACTGTCCTCGTGACTTTCTCCCAAACAATCTGGTAAATGTTTTGTAAAGGGACATATTATTACTCAATTTGTAGATGTGTAAATATTCCATCTAATGATAGAAATAGCATCAGCACTATGTGTTCATAAAATGCAGTAACAACAAAGGAAAATTGTCTTGCCAACAATATTAAAACTAGATACTTTAGACACTGGGAAGAACAGCTAAAGTCAAAACATGACTATGAAATAATGTCAATTTAGAAATCAAGACATATAGTTTCAAGGATTCATCTTTCACTAAACTGAAATCATTTGTTCCCTGGGACGCAATAGATAATATTAATTGCAAAACAAAGTAAAGGAATAAAGAAGTTTCTTTGGTGTATATTCCATTTTGTGAGGTAAGTTTCTTAGTATTTCAAAGGATTACAATGAAAACCCCCAAAGAGATATTTTGTCTTGTGCTGTAGTTTTTCTTCTTGGAAAGGAAAAAAAGTCTACCTCTATCAGACTCTGGGGCAATAATTAGATTTCCTGAAATCTAAATTCTTTTATGTAAGTCCACAACAACAAAGTGTGAGAACATGCACACCTGCAGTGATGATAGTTTTTCTTCTCCTATCTCCTCATTAGTCTGAGAATTTGATCAGAGTAACCAGAAGGTACCAGAGGAGCTGCAATAATCCTACCAGAATCTTTAAGATTTTTATAAATCTTATATAATGTCATGATGACAGATTTTGCCAAGAATTCTATATAGTTTCTCCTCCTCCAGGGAGGGATCAAATTGAGGGGCACATTTTTAAACTTCTAGTCACAACACGTTCTCTAGAGCCCCAAACTTGGTCTAATCAGTGTCTCCCCAAGTGGCTCAGATTGACATTATAATAAATATCCAAGGTCAAAGGGTGTTTACTTGATTTAAGAGGGTTTATATCCTTTGGGGGGAAATGTTTTTTTTTTTTTTCTTTCTCTTTTCTTTTCTTTGTCTTTTGTAAGGCTGTTGTAGGGAGGGTAGGGTACAGGAGAGAGAAGGCCAAGATAGTAGTGTTCAATCATTAGCCTTTTTCTGAGTCAAAGGCTCCCCTTTAACTCTGGAACTGAACACCTCCAGGAACTACTTGACAAATACATGATTAGAGCTTCATCAAAGTCCACCTGAACAGAACGCAAGGCTCGCCTTTCTCCCTGGGTATATCCATGAAATTATGGGGCACTGGGGAGTTCTCTAGAAGAGTCAGGCTTTCCTATTAAGCCTATCCAGTTCCCTGTTAACCCCTGGCAATCACTCCCTTTCCCACCGTCTGCATTTTTTAAAAGAAATGACCAGGAAAAAACCCCCAAAACATTTTGTAGAAGATATAAATGCTTTTAAATTAAATGTACTATAGTCTACCAATTTAATGGGATGATAATGAATGTTACTTATCTTAAACCTGCTTTTATTATGATTCACACCAGGTTAATGTAAAGTTTGTTACCTTGCTATATTTCTTTGACTTGGGGAAGAGGCCCCAGTTTTACCAAAGTCATTGTCTCTACAAAAAGACTCATGCCTTTCCTTCCCTTCTCTTTATTGAATATAAAAAGATGAAAACATCTTAAAATATTACTTTTTCACCGATTAAGGGCATTAGATTTTTTTCCTCCCTTTTGCATCATAGAACATAAACAAGAGCAATGTAAATTGTATTATCCAGGGATTATACATCATAGGCAATTGAAAAGTATTTAAGGTGAATTACTTTGAATCTATACTCTCAATTGACACTCAGTATAAATCAGTACTTTGCTTGTCCTACTACATACAGCCCTGTTCCTAAGAGTGAAACTAAATCCCTGAAAACCAGGGTCAGATTAAACAAAAATAGATCAAGAGACTCTGCTAGTAGTGTGATCTGAGGAATGTCAAGAAAGGTCCCCTCTTGTCTTCAAAATAGCCTTCTACCATTTCAGAAAAAGCCAGTGATAGAGACAGAGAAAGCAACAGGGCTAGAGACAGAACAATGACGGATAGTAACAGAGAGGTAGAGAAATGTCCCTTCCAATTTAAAAAGATCTATAACTCCCAGATCCAACAAGAAAGCAATTATTAAAATGCTAAGAATCCATTTCCCATTTCTTCTGTTTATCAACTCTGAAAATCTTATCTGCATAGGGTTTATCAGATTCACTAAAGACAGTCATTTAGTGGATCCCAGAGGGAATAGAAACAAGAAAGGTTGTTGGTTTGGTTTTGTTTTGTTTTAATTTTAAAAGGAGAGTTTATTTGAAGTTGTGATGTCAACCAATCCAATTATTAATTGCTAATATATGTCCATAACTGTGGTGAGTACCTGAGATACAAAGCCAAAAGTGAAATGATCCCTGATTTCATAAAGCTTACATTCTAACTGGGAGAGTGCATAAGCATACATAAGCATATGCAGAACATATACATAATGAAGATAAGACATTTTTAGGAGGGAGTGTACCAGCAATTGAGAGAATCAGGAATGGGTTAATGTACTATTTGAGTGAGAGTTTGAAGCAAACCAGAGATTTGCCTCTTTTTCTATCATTAGTGACTAGCACAGTGCTTGGCATATGGTAGGCACTTAATAAATGTTTACTGAATTGAATTACAAGAGGAGGGAGAGTATTTCTGGTGGATAGGGCAAGGTTAATGGGGACAGAAGAAAGTTGCTGAGTGGAATAGGGGATAACTTGTGAGCTCTGGCTGCCTGATGAGAGATACCTAAAGGTAAGAACAAATATTTACTTTAAAAAGGAATGAAAAGACTGAAAACAAATTTCATTTATTTCAAAATTTTGTATAGGACTATCCACTGTCCTGCAAGGTCCTAAAATTTTTCTTAAGTAAGGAGAGATGAAATCATGTTTATTATTTTAGTGTTTAGTTAATTTTATTGTACTCATCATTATACACAGCAACAAGAAGACTATATGATGATCAAGTCTGATGGACATGGCTCTCTTCAACAATGAAATGTTTCAAACCAGTTCCAGTTGTTCAGTGAAGAAAACCATATACACCCAGAGAGAGGGATATGAAATGTGGACCACAACATAACATTTTCATGCTCTCTATTGATGTTTGCTTGCATTGTGTTTCCTTTCTCAGATTTTTTTCTTGTAGACACGATTTTTCTTGCACAGCAAGATAAGTGTGGAAATATGTATATATATATTCGATTTGTCATTTACATAATTAACATGTAGTGGACTTCCTGCCTTCTAGGGGAGGGGTGGGAATTAGGGAGGAAAATTTGTAAGTGAAAGCTTTGTAAGGGTTATTGTTGAAGAATTATGCATACATATGTTTTGCAATTTAAAAGCTCCAATAAAATGCATTTTTATTTTTAGAATTTCCAATTTGGTATTTAATTGAGGGTTTTTAATTTGTTCTTTTTCTAGTTTTTTAAATAATAAGCCCAATTCGTTGATGTTTTCTTTCTCTATTTTATGCAAGTAAGCATCTAGAGATATAAAATTGCCCCTTATAACCGCTTTGGCTGTTTCCCACAAATTTTGGTATGTTGTCTCCTTATTGTCAATCTCCTGGATGAAATTATTGATTGTGTCTATGATTTGCTCTTTCACCCATTCATTCTTCAGGATTAGATTATTTAATTTCCAATTAACTTTTGGTCTATTTTCTCCTGGTCTTATATTGCATGTGATTTTTATTGCATCATGATCTGAAAAGGATGCATTTACTATTTCTGCCTTTCTGCATTTGATTTTGAGGTTTTTATGCCCTAACACATGGTCAATTTTTGTATAAGTTCCATGGACTGCTGAGAAAAAAGTAAACTCCCTACTGTCTCCATTCAATTTTCTCCATAGATCTATCATACCTAACTTTTCTAACAATTGGTTTATCTCCCTAGTTTCTTTCTTGTTTATTTTGTGGTTTGATTCATCTAATTCTGAGAGAGCAAGGTTGAGATCCCCCACTAGTATAGTTTGGCTGTCTATTTCTTCTTGCATCTCTCTTAATTTCTCCCCTAGGAATTTGTGTGCTATTGTACTTGGTGCATATATATTTAGTATAGATATTGCTACATTATCTATGGTACCCTTTAATAAAATATAGTTTCCTTCCTTATCTCTTTTGATTAGATCTATCTTGGCTTTTACTTGATCTGAGATAAGGATTGCTACCCCTGCTTTTTTTTGTTCACCTGAAGCATAATAGGTTCTGCTCCAGCCTTTTACCTTCATTCTATGTGTCACTATGTTTTAGATGTGTTTCTTGTAGACAACATATTGTGGGATTCTGGTTTTTAATCCAGTCTGCTATCTGCTTCCACTTTATGGGAGAGTTCATCCCATTCACATTCACAGTTAAAATAACTAATTCTTTATTTCCTGCCATCTTATTTACCCAAGTTATGTTTTTCCCTTTCCTTTCCCCTTTCTCCCTTCCCCCCTGCTCAGTACTTTGCTTTTGATGACCCCCTCCCCCAAACAATCCACCACCCTTTAGATCCCCTCCCCCTTTTTTTACTCCTTTCCCCTGATTCTTCTATTTTCCCTTCTATTAGTTTATCCCTTTCTTTTCCTCCTTTCCCTCCCACTTCCCTCTAGCAAAGGACAAGTTTCTATGTGAAATCAAGTGTCTGATATACACTTTTAGAACCCAACCTGATGAGAGTAAGATTTACACAATGCTCATCTCCCTCCCCTCTTTCTCTCAATTATATTAGGTTTTCTTTGCCTCTTCAAGAGCTTTTACCTTGTTTTTACCTCCTTTTTTTTAGATCTTATTTTACCACTTTTTCCCTCTTTTCCCCACTATGACAACCTTTCCCCCTCTAGTTTTCTTTTTCATATTATCAAAGTAATATCTAGTTAATTATACCCTCAAACTTTAAGTATCCCCATAGTAGATATCTCTTTAAGGCTTGAAAAACAGAGGCTGAAGTACTTTGCCCCTGGGCAATACAACGAATTAATTTAAGGTGCTGGGCTGGTGGGGGCTAGGACTAAGTCTGAATTACTCCTTAAAAAAGGCAAATCTGCCAGAACACCTGTCCCCAGTCAGGGCAAAGTGTCCCGAGTGCCTCAGATAAACTCCAGGTGTTTGGAGTTTGGAGTTTCTGCCACGCTGAGCTGAGTCCCACCCTCACTTCCGGGCTGCACCTTGGACTGTTTATTCCTCTGTCCGAGTTAAACAAACCTGATATGAAGTTCTTCAGAGATATCTGAAAGCAATGTCCAAATATTTCTGGATTCATTGACTTAAAGATCAGTTTAGAGGCTTATTTTATTGTTGATTTGAGAGAAGATTGGAGGAAGATGCAGAGAGTCACCTTTTCACTCTGCCATCTTGGCTCCGCCCCACCTTGTTGACTGAATAAAATGCATTTTTTTAAATAAAAAAATAAATATAACTGATAATAAATGGAATCTCCTTAAAGTGGCAAAAAATTTATTGTACTCTTGATTCTTTGAAAATGATTATGCATATTTCCTGTAGTATCTCTACTGCATCTGGAATTTTGGGTGAACTGGAACACCCCAGATTCTGTCCCTAATCAATACCCCAAAGTTACTGGACTTTGATTTGAGCCTATTTAGTATACTCAGAGGCACAGGAAATAGACAACTTGGGCACTGGCAGGTGAATTTAAGCATTACCATGTTTTTGCAATGTGGGAAGACATTTAAAATTATATTCCTCCAAATCACTGACAGAGGTAGGAAATCCCTAATCTTTTCAATAACACCTGCCATGATTTTCTGAAGGGTTTGCTTTTGACAGAAACTATCATGACTTAGGGCTTGGTTTTTTTTTTTTTTTTGGTTGAGTGAAACATTTTTTTTTTGTTAGTAAAACAGCTGAGAGCTCTTAGAACTTCCAACCTCATTAGTGCAATTGATACTTTATGACATTATTCATGTCTAGATTTTTATCAAATGAGGACATTGTCCTTCCACCTGGAAACTGAAAGTGGGGATGTGTCAAAAAGCCTTCTTTTCCTTCTTCTTTTAATGTTTGAACTTCAGCAAAAACTGCCTGAAGGGAAAGCTTTGAAGGTAAGTATTAATCCTTCTTTGCAAACCTTTAGAGCCCTGCATATAAGGTGCTTTTACAAGGTAATATCCATGGGGGAATGCACAGGGATGCATGCACTGCTGAGGCCCTTGAGTCTGGCCAACAGTGTATAAAGCCCATTTAACAGCATACAACTGGTGGTACCAGAATTTATTCTGAGATCCTAGAATAATTAATTTCCATTCCTATCATTAAAAAAATCATCCCGGATTTGAAAACATATAAGTTACCCATCTACCTGCCCTTCTCTCTGGTTGTACTTTAGGGAGCAGAAGAGAATGTAAAGTGTTTGCTGCAGTTTAAATTTTTACTAGCCTATGACTCACCTTGGTGGCAGAATTTATGTAAGTAATGAGAAACAAAAATAGAATAAACTTAAATAGTTCTCTGGTTTTCCTATTCACTTCCTCCATATCTATATATAGAGAGGGATATGGATATGGATAGATGTATCTAGATATAGATATATCTCCACATATAGATTTATACATTTTTAACATTCTCTGTCTCTTTCTTTCTCTATATATTCATAATTATATATGCTCATACACATACATACATATTGATACATATGCTTACACATCCATATACTTAATTAAGGAAGAAAGAATCTATAGATAGAAAAATGAATGAGTATATCACAGGAGGTTTATACTGGAATACCAAATGAACCAATAATCAAGAGTTTAATTCAGTTGACTAACCAAGGTTTTTTAGAATGTTTTTGTCTGTGTAACTTCAATATTTTAATAAAGAGGTGTCAATATGGGTACTCCTTCTATTACTTGGTATCCTGTGCAAATCTTAACCATGTCTATTCTTCCCATTAATCATCCAAAGTTTGTCCCTCATCTCCCCTCTTCCCCCCCCCCACTACCTAGAAATCTTGACTTTGTACTGGCACAGAAAGCAAGCTGTCCAGCTTGGTACAGAGGAAAGAGTCTAGAATCTGAGTAAAATAGTTCAAATAGCATTTTTGATGCTTACTATATGTATGACCTCAGGTAAGTCTTTTTCTTAGTCTAAGTCTCAGTTTTTTTATTTGAAAAATGAGATCAATTAGAGATCTCTTCTAGCTCTAGTTATATAATCTTTTACTATTGCAACATAACAGTTCTGTTCTGTTTCCTCAATAGTATAGTTCTCATGTTATTTCTTTCATCAAATTTGTTTTATGAAATTATTTACTAACAATAACTGCAGTCTATTTTGCATACCATGCACTTATCCATTGCCCTTTGAGTGACCCGTAGCTTTTGCTATTCTCTGAAATAACTTGTTTTTCAGAGAATTTCTAGAACTCAGTCATACTACATCACTGATGGAACACTGGTGTTTAAAAGAATCCAAGCTCTAAATATGTGAAAAAATGCTCCAAATCACTAATAATTAGAGAAATAAAAAATAAAGAAAAAAACTTTGAGGTTCAACCTCACAAATACTTTGCTAGTAAAAATGAATAAAAAAGAAATAAAACAGTTGTTAAAAGCACTATGGGAAGACGGGGACACAGGAACTTGTGAATCATACGTTCTGAAAAATCACTTAGAACAATACCCCTAAATTCACTAAAGTATGAAAAATCTTTAACCTAGTGATAATTCTAGGTCTATACTTATCCCTCCAGAAGATCAAATTAGTAAGTAAAATATTAATATGCACAAAATATTTAAAGTAGCTTTTTTATTTTGGTAGAAGCAAAGAACAAGAAACAAAAAGGCCAACATCCATGAGGGTATAATTCAACAAATTATAGCATATGAATGTAAAGTACTATTATTGCATCATAGGAACAGATGAAAAGGTCACACATGCTAACTGATGCAGTGTGAAGAGAGCAGCAGGGTCAGGAGAAAATTTATACAGTAACAATAATACTGTAAAAAAATTTTTTTAAATACTTAAAATTTCTGACCAATACAATGATTAGCCATGACTTCATAAGAACTAAGATGAAGGCTGTTGGGTAATGGAGTCAAGGTAAAGAATAGCACATGTATTCTTAGATAAGACAAATGTGTGGTTTTGCCTTGTCTTAGCAATCCACTTATTTCTTAAAAGAATTGTGTTTTCTTTTCTTTTCATTTTGGAGAAAAGATTTGAAGGAAAGGGGAGCCAGCAATAATGTTGCCTCCCAAAATAGAAAAAAAGAAGAAGAAAAAGGTCACTGGAGAATTTTTTTTAAATACACAAAGGAAAGCAGAAGGAAATTCATTAGAAAACAAAGAGAAACAGGGACACTTTTAAATAAAAATGCTGAATTTGTCGCATATTTAAAAGTAAAAAGTATATAATAGATATTTATAGTTTTATCAATAATCTTTTAAATTCTACATCTTGAAATAATTTTCATTGTGAAGTTTATAGTAAATATTTTGAAATAAAAATAAATCTAATGCAAAAAGAGGGGGTTGATTCATGATGGGGGTCCACTGATAGCTGCTATTACAAATTGTATACAAGTCAGAGTTGATGAAGTGTATCATCACATCATTGCACTTAAAGTAATTGACATATAAGTAAGTGAGAACATCTACTGATCAGTCAATCAACACAATTTAAATTAAGTTCAAAAAGTTTCTGATCAACTAGAGTGCCCTTGCAAAGCAACTGCGTCTTGATCGGCTAAGGAAACTTGTTAATGGGTCTGGAATAAAACCAGGGAACTAGTACAGAGAAACTGTAGCAAGTGGAGAGAAGAAAGTGTTCCAGCTAAATCCTTCTGAGGTAATTAATTATTGGAGAGGGGAAGAAGCTCTTTCTTCAATCTCCTTCCCCCCTCTTTGTCATCTCCCTCCTGTCTTTGAACAGAGCAAGACTAAATTAACTTTGGAAATCAAGAGGACTTTTCATTTCCCATGATTATTCTAAGTTTCCCCACTTGGTAATATTAGCACATAGAGTTAAATACAGGTAGATGCAGATTCAAAGTTCTACAAAGCCCAATAGAAAATCAATACTATACCTAAAGAAAACATCTTGAAGACTATGGCAAAAAGAACTTCCAAGATCCATGAGTTACACTTTTGCCACGTGTGCTTTATCACCAACCATTTTTTTTCCCTCATGACAGGAAATCACACTAATGGGGATTTACATGTTATAGTACTAGAACAAATACCCCCTATCCTCTCACAGAAGATAGAAATCTCACTAAAGCCCTGACAGAAGAAATTGCAACATTGCTTTGGGAACCTGATTTGTCAGTATATGTGGTTTGGGGATAGTAATTCAAAAGTGCGTATAGATACAATTTCTTAGATCTTCAATTCTTGCTTCCCAAGAAATGAGGAGGTAACTTAAACAGAACTCTTGCATATTGTCTAATTAAAATCAAATCTGATACATCTGCCTTTTACCTCCTCTCTCTTTCTCCTATATATATATATATATTTAAAAGTTTAGTCTAAGGAAAGAGAAAAAGAAAACTACAACTGTATAATCACAGAATTCCCAAAATTTAGAATATTAGAACTGGAAGGGACTTCAGTGGCCATCTAATCCAACCTGTACCTGAAAAAAGCATCTCTATGATAGCCTTCCCAACAAACTTATTCAGAATTTGGTTTAACTTTTGGCTAAAGACTTTTGGTTTTCCATGGAAAATGAAATACCACTGTCTCCCATGGTTTTCCATACCACTTTGGATAGTTCTAATTATTAGCAATTTCCCCTTATATCAAACCAAAATATACCTTTTCACAACTTCCATTGACAGTAACTCACTCTATGGCCAAAGAAAACATGTCTACTCTTCCACAAGAAAATCTTTCAAGTACATAAGGAAAGTATGATATCCCCCATGACTTTGTTCAACTAACTCTTGTATGTCATATACTCGAGGTCCTTCCCTTTTCTTTTTGTCTCTTTATGAATATTCTATTAGCTCCTCCCTAAAAATTAATGAATGTATAAATAAAATATAGTGCCTACAATTGAACACAATACTCTAGATGTTATTTAACTAGGGCATAATCCCAGAATATTCAAAAGCTGAGCATGCTATCTTGTCTTTATGTTACTATATTATATGCTCAATGGCCCCTTACTGCAGTGCACTACACTTTTACGGAAGTGATTTTAATACAAATCTGACTGTCTTCTGACTTAGAATTAACATTCTAACCAAAATGATTTATGTTATTCAGATCTATGTTAACCATTTATATTTATGTTTTCTCCAAAATCCACTCTCATATTTGCATCTTTGTGTTGAGCTTTACCTGCTAGTGATTTAGCAGTCAGTTAAAATCTCACTGTTAATTTTCAAAGATGCATAGGATCTTATTATCTAATGACTCTCTCATCTGTTCCTTCACATCACAAAGGCTTCCTTGATCTTTCCAAACAGAAGTCATTTTCCTCCTCTTAATTTCCTGCAAAATTGGCTTATACTTTTTTGAAGGCAATTTTGAATTCTATCTTGTATCACAGATAAATTTATTCAATATTAATTGAACAAACTGATCACTTACTAGGTGTAATGCACTGTATTAGGCATTATTGGAGAAATAAAGAAAATTATCGAGCTCTTGCCCTCCTCTGATGATTATCTAGCACCTTTATCTCTTATGTATTCAGTATGCATAATAAACTAAAGTACAAAAATCTATTTTAAAGTAGATACAATCAATTCTAAAATTTAATATTTAATAGTAATAAAATGTAAAGTACAATGAGAGGTTCCAACAAAAAAAAAAACATGACACTTCAGGCTGGAATTAGAGAAAAGTGATGGTATTTGAACTAGGATTTTAAAGACTAGATGAGAATTCTGTTCATCCCTAATAGATTATAAATCCCATGAGTCCAGAGTCTATGTTCTCATAATCTCTCCTGTTTAGTATACAATCTTAAATGAACAACATTGTTTCATTGATCTAATTCCAAATGTCTCAGCTGACGTTGGGGAAGAGGACCAGAAAAGGGTAGAGACATGAATATACAAAGTTTAAAAAATAATTTAGTTAAAAAAAGTCATGAGGGAGCAGAAGAGAGTGGAAAAATTGATTGATCTTTATGGTAGGAATTTATTTATAGAAATGAGAAGGAGAGGAGACTGTAAATAGTGCCAGAGGGATAGAAGCAAAGATTTCTCCATTGTAATAGAACTTGGGTGCATGCCTAGACCACCTAAGATGATGGCACCCACGGGTATGGTGCCAGAGGACCTACTTCTTGGAGACCAGAGAATTGTTTCATGCATAGACATTCTGCTTTGGCCTCCACATAGTTGGGAACACTTTTTTATCATTAGCCATGTAGCTGGAATTGTCTGCTTTGAAGTTGCTTGGTGGAGCAACATTGGATTTTCTCTGCATTTTCATTAAAGGTTGAAAGACTTTTTACTCAAGCAGAAGATATCATTCTCTAAAGAGGGAAGAGCCTATGGAACATCTTCCCCACTATCCTCCTTTGGGCATGTAATCCAAAGAATCAGGTGTGAAGTTTTAGCTTTTCCCTTCATCCATATCTATTTTATGAACAAGAAGTGGTCTGCAATCTAGTACAAGTCACAAGGGTCTAGGAGTCTAGAAGTCTAGGTCAGATTTTGCAGTTAGCCCATCAGGAAATCCCATAGGAGTAAGGGTCCAATAAGCACTAGCTCAGTTATGCTTTGGCCTTGAATCTAGAGGGAACAATGCTATGTAGGAACAGAACTAGGCTGTCTGCTTTATCCTGCTCTATTCTCCTAGAGACCAGTGGTATCAAGTGGAATTGTGTGTGCTTTCAAGGTGTCAGAAGGAATGTTTGTACATTTGTTCTCTCTATATCCGAAGCACACATTCCTTTGTAAAAGCTTATCTGATATTACATGAAGTATACCTGGAATGCTAGTCATGGGCCACTCCCCCTTCCCCAAATGGGGGAAACACAGCAATAGCAAAGAGAAAAAGAATCTTTAACCCACTTAAACTATTGGAAAACCCAGTAGGGGTATCAGGTTTGGTTCTAATAGGATGGGACTAGAGCATCCAGGTTACATCATATCCAGAGGCACAAGTCAAAACCAGTATTAGAACAGTGAAAGACTGGCTTGTGGGTTAAGCTCGAAGATGAGATACAATACTAAAAAAGTACCAAAACCACCTAGAAAAAATTTAAGAGGCAGCTGGGTTAATAGATATCATGACTTGCAATTAGGAAGAGCTGAGTTCAAATCCTGCACCAGACCTTTACTAAGATCTTTATGCTTTGGTTTTACCATCAATAAAAGGGGAACAATGATAGCACCTACCTCAGAGGATTCTCGTGAACATCAAATGAGATGACATATGTAAAATATAAAACTTGCAGTTATATAAATGCCAATTATTATTAGTATTATTATTAGACTAAAAATTCAACGACAATACACGATGCTATAGTAACCAAGAAAGCTAATGAAATGTTAGGTTACAAAGAGAACTATAGCATCTAGGACCAATATAATAATAATCCTGCCATAGTTTGTCCTAATCATCAGCATCTGGCGTGAAGTATTCAGTTCTAGGTGCCGGATTTTTAAAAATATATTGGGAACCTAGAGCATTCAGAAGAATGAAGTAAGAAGATGAAAGGCCTTATTTTCATACCATCTGAGGACTGGTTGAAGGAAAAAGCAATGTTTAGACAGGAAGACATAGGGGGGGAACACAATACCTGTGCCCAAATATTAGAAAGGCTGTCATGTGGCAAAAGGATGCAACTTATTTTCTATGGTCTCAGAGGGCAGAACCAAGAGCAATGGGGAGAAATTTCAAAGAGGGCAGCTTCTGATTGATGACAAGGGGAAATTAGAGTTGTACCAACATGCAATGCGAAGTTTGGGGAGGTCATAAGGAAAATCTCAATGATCCCTTGCCAATGTTGTTGTAGTATGGGTTCTTTCTTGGGTATAGGTTAGACCAGATGGCCTTTGTGGTACCTCTGAACTAAGAAATTCTATGAAATATTTCTATAATCTAAGCAATCATATACAAATATACCTGCTTCATAATCAAAGATATTTGTATTTAAACTTTCCTTATTTATCTTAAAATGTGGTCTGCATAAATATCTCACTGATCCTTCACTAAGTAGTCAATTAAAATGTTTATATATTGGAATGGTTTTTTGGTTTTAAAGATGACTTTTTGCTTCACTCTTTCTTTGTTTTATGTGAACTTCAAATATTGACATATCTGTGAATTTTAGGCAAAGTATAAATGCCACTGAACTTCTGAATTATGGTACTTCTTAACTTCAATTAAACAGATGACAAAAATTGTAATAGCTAATCACTTAAAATACATACATGTAATGCACCAAGATCTTGTTAGATTAATTGCTAAAGGCACACATATATACATAGCAAGTCAATTTTTAATATGTGTTGGACATATTATCAAGATGAGATATTGAATGCTGATGACTAGAAATTTATGTAAAGAGTACCCTCCATGAAACTGAAGAAATCTTACCTAAAAAGGTATCAAATGCCCCCCCATACAATCTTTTGTCAAATTTTTTTTTAAGTCACCAGAGCTGATAACATCTGGGTGCTTGTAATCTGAATTTATCTGAAATCCCAATGTAAACAACTTCACCAATAGTGGAGAAGTAGTTAAACATTCCACTGGCTTTGGATAATTGAAACCATCTTCTAAAAAATTACCTTCAATTACGGGACTCAGGGAAAGAAAAAGACAGCTTTTGGCAAGATTCCAATTCAAAAAAAGTAAAAGAAGCGAGGTTCATTTTCTGGCCTGCAATAAGAGATCATTAAAGGTTCTATTGTGTTTGGAGAGGAGAATCAGGGATGTACTGCCCTCCCAAAGAATATAACACAGGATTAGAGATGAAGAGGGAGGTGCCATGGGTACTTATTTCATTCCCTATATCAAAGAAGGACTATAAAAAAACTTCAAAGACAAAGGAACCTTCATCAGCTCATCATTATTTTGTTGTTGTTGTTTTTATTTCATGAGGGAAAGTGCCATTGTACAGCCATCTTCTGCTCTACATACCTTGCAATCTGGGAGTTTAAACATGCACAAACTAATATATAGGCATGCAAACACAAATAAAGAAAGTCCCTATGACTTTTGGAATTTTTGGTTGTTTGCAATTTCAATGAAGTTAAAAAGACTTCTGCTCTATAATATGTATTGCATTAAGTGTATTGTAGTCTTTTCACTATTAAATCCTTTTATCTTTCTACTGTCTTTCCCATAACAACTACTTTCTCTGGGAACGATGGCACTAAAGAATTTGCCTTAAATCTACTTACATTTTAAAGGCTGTATGGAATCAGTGAAAATGTATCACATTACACTAGACTAATTATATATTGCAACAGTCAGCTAGTCAGCCCTGATGTCAACCTACTGCATTACTATATTATCAATGATAATAAAGTTTTGATGGTAATTTGAAACATCTGCAAAAAATACCATCAAAGCAATTGAAATTAAGACAGCAGTAGAGAAAATGTCTACTTATTCCAAAAGGAAATGCAAGAACTTTCTGCATGTTATCCAAGTGCTGGAATAACAATTTATACTACCCAAGTTCTGTGAATATAGAAACCAATGTATTTTATTTGTCTTATGATCAGCTTATTAATCAATGCTGCCAACTGCTATACTGAAATAAAAAATGTAACCTATGGAAAGTTCACATCTTATTGAGAAACATCACCTTTAAAAACATGAGATTACAGGAACCAATACAAAATTAGGTGATTTCTTTTCCTACCTCATGACTTGGAAAATTGCTCGTGCCAAATTGCATTAAGACAGGTTGTTGTTTTTTTTGTTTTCTGGTTTGTTTGTTTGTTTGGGTTTTTTTTTGCATTTTCCCCTTGATATAATTAATGCTATTTAAAAAATCAAGGGAGATGTGGCAGTTTCTTGAAGTCCAATCTTAAAGGAAAAAAGACGCAGGTTCAAATTCTGCCTCTGACAAATTCTTGTTAATATGATCCAAGAAAAGTAAATTAATCCTTCAGTATTCTATACAACTCTATAAGAAGTTAAGTTTCAGAGAAGGATGGCTCCCTGCACTGGCAGAGGATATTCCCTTATCTAGGAATACCCTGTATCAAGGAAATGACAGATCTAATGCCTGTCTGTTATCTTACAAAAGCAGTCATAATCAATCGATCAACCAGTATGCATTAGTTTCTACCATATGGCAGATACCATTCTAGGTTCTGGGTCTACAGAAAGAAGAAATGAAATAACAACTACTTTGAAGGAGTTTACATTCTAATAGGATGAGGGACATGGACATGTAAGAATTTACAGAATACAGAAAGGACAAATAGGAAGTAGTTAAAATTAAAGTCATTTGAGAGACAAGATATTAGTAGTTGGAGGTATCAGAAAAGGCTTCCTGTAGGCGATCCTTCAGTAGTGTCTTGAAGTTAGAGAGGGGTTTCATACAGCAAGAGTAAGGAGATATGACACTCCAGGAATAGGGTACAATCAATGGAAAGATGGGGAGAGAAGAGATGGAGTGTTGTTGGAAGAATAAATGGAAGAAATAAAGAAAAGAAAATTAGTTAAATGATCAACATTGAGGAAGAGATTGGAACAAGATTGCAAACATTTATAATTGTTTTCATGCTATTATTTACTGCATACAAATTGTCAGGCTATCAATGGCACCTGCTCCAATGGAAAGAGTTCCTATCTTGAAATCAAAGGATCTGGATTAAATCTTGGTTCTACCACTTGCAGTATGATTTGTTCAAGTAACTTAAGCTCTTATACCACAGTTTGCTCATCTGCAAGTGAAGGGTTTAGATTAGATGATCCCCAAATTGTCTTCAAGCTCCTACAATAAAGAACATTATGTTTACTTCCCCACCACAATAGTATCCCACTTGTTAGTCCATGTATTAAACCCTAACCTTTTGGTCCTTGCCTTATATAAAGCCAAACCCTTCTCTCCACTCTATTCTACCTTCAAATATATTGGAGAAGTATAAGAGGGGACGTAGGCTGGCAATTATTAAGATGCACCTGTTCAAGTCTTTAGCATTAAAAATCTGTGCAATTTTGATTGGAGACATTTCATCTTCTTCAATCACCGTTTCTATTTAAAAACCTCATTCAGAATGGGAACTCTCTTTAAATCTTATTACTTAGTTGATCTGTCCTAGAGAGCTCTCTGAGGCAAAAGAGGAAGAAGAAAAGAAGAGAAGAAAGAAGGAGAAAGAAGAAGAAAGAAGGAAGAAGAAGAGAAGGAAGAGGAGGAGGAAGAAGAGGAAAGAGAAGAGAAAGAGGAGGAAGAGGAGGAGGAGGAGGAGGAGGAGCAAAAGCAAAAGGAGGAGGATGAGGAAGAAGGCCAAGTGATTTGGCCAGCATTACAAGTTTGCAAAGTGGCAAGCTAGGATTAGACTCAGGTTTTCTTTACTTCAAGCCTAGCTACCAGTCTAGAACATAGTAGAAAGGGTGCTGAACTGGAGGCCAGGGTCCTGGGTTCAAATTCTGGCTATGGCATTTATTTACTGTATCACCTTGAGCAAATAACTTAATTTCTCTGGGCCTCAGCTTCTGAGAGGTAGCTAAACTACCTATCTCTAAGGTGCCTTTTAGTTTTAAATATAAGTTTAATAAATGAATATAACTGAATAATAGACATTATTTTCCTAAATATAAGTAAGTGATAATTTTGCTGTTGTGTGATATAACTTTTAATAAATATATCTAGAATTTATATGTGCTAAGATTCTGGGTATGTTGGTTTAAAAAAAATCTGCTTCACCACTTTACAGTTGCTCCTACTGACAGCATAGATAAGCCCAATAAGCAAACATAATTTTAGATCACTTTATCACGCAGCATAGAAATTTTGTCTTCTGGCATTTTCTTAAAGATCGGAGGCAGTCACACATTTTTTTTCACTAATATGAACTCTTGGTACCCACATTCTAACTTTATGACAACAAAAGAACTGTAGCTTCCACAAGGAGCATCTTAATTATCAAGGATATATGTGATATGAATGTTTGGGAAAGATAAAGCCTATAATTAAGTGACTATCAAGCACTGAACCCGCTGGGATTGAAGGTCACCTTTCACAAAATAAACATTCTTACAGAACCCAAGGTGGCCATATACCTGGTAACACATTAACCTTAGCCAGGACCATACAAAAAATCCTTAGCCAAAATGAACACATTTACTATATGGTGAAGCTGAAATTGTGTCAGGTTTTGTCACTTCTTCCTGTAATTAAGAAGAAATTTTGACCTTTGGTATAAATGATTAAATCAGCAAGTGAAGGCCATCAGTTTTGGGTGAGGCATCATCTGTTCCAACAAAGACCAATCACTGTTTCTAAGCCAACAAGAAGAATTATCAAAATTAAATGCTACTTCCTTGTCAAAATCCAAAGGTTGATTTCTGTCAGATTAACAAGAAAGCACTTAGTATGAGTCCACTCCTTATTTTTGAAATATCTTTTTCAGTATAATCCTTTACTAGTTCCTAATACAAAGAAAAAGAAAAATAAAGAGGTTACTATCAATGCCTTGTCTGTTTTTTTACCCATCTTACCAAAATTTGACCCTTGATAGCTTCCTTTGGAAGTTCACACATGCATGAGTCAATCGTGGACAAACACTCCTACACTTTGCCAAAAAGGAGTTGTTCACAGATGCATTATTTCTAGTAGGTACTCCATGGCTTCAATCAAAAGGAGTCATATGTAAATATAGGATGAGTGATCAGAATCTACTTGATAACAGGCTGAGAGAGCAGGTAATAAATCTCATTTATTGTAATAGTATCTATTATATCAGTTGGTGAAAACTTCCAACATATATTAAAAGAGGGGAAAATTCTATAGGAAATTCAAGAAGGATTCAATGATATGGAATGCAGTTAAAAAGCAGATTTTATGACAATATTTGTTGAGGGGAACAGGTCGCAATTACTTGAAAATGTTACTAAAGCAGATCTGTAAGTAGAGGACAGAATTATGTAATGTGTTCCAATTGTATTTCCTGCTTTAAATACTTGGAATGAAGATTCCCAACAAAAGGACTTCCAAATTCAAATATGTGTTTTCCTCAATGCAGATTGAAAGGGAACTGGAATATAAGAAGTATAATAATCTTCTTTCAGTTTTCTTATCATTTATTATTCCTGGGTTCCATTTTTTCCTCCTTAAGACACCTGAGCTTTGTTGCTCTCCATTTTATAGTTTCTGTTTATTCTTTCTTCTTCACTCTTGCATTTTTTTTGCTCCAGATTGATTAGTCCTATATCGATATTCCCTTTTCTCAACATTATCCTTCTAATGTGCAAATCTTCATGATGACATCTCTAACAAAGGCATGAACTGAATAAAACATATTCCTCCTAATTGAAGTAAAGAAACATTAACTTCATTTGGCTATTTATTGTTGATGACCTTGTGTAATTATGCCTCACTTAAATCCAATTACCTTTGTGATGCCATTGTTTCTCTTTGAGAATGAATGATGAACAACTCTGTATGAAGCACTGGATTTTGCTACAGATAAGATATATAGATACTTAAGACACTGGCCTCTACTGATCATGAAATGAGGGGATAGTTAACTAGAGAATTGTTGTATGGAGGTCTTTGGAAATTGGGGCCAAGGAAAAAGCCACAGCAGCAGACAGCCGTCAATCCTCCCAACTCCCTACCACCTAATTCAAATCTTTATGCATCTCATCGTATGGGATATGAAAGAGACTAAGAGTATGCATGAATTTGACTGCAAGTCTTTTGTTTTGGTTAAAATACAATTTGAAATTCTTCAAAAATGAAAGGCCTGAACATCAACTCTGCTCTGAGTTCCTAGTTATTTCTCCCATTCATTTTTTTAAAGGTTAATTTCAATGACTGTAATGAACTTTGTACTCAAAAAATTACTTTCTTCCTACGAGGCACTGGATTTCTTGAACAAAGGGTGAAAGTCAAGATTTAGGCTTTCATTCTGAACAAAGTGAAATGTGTAATTAATCAACTACTAATTTGACCTTTGTAAAACTTTTCAAACAAACATTGACAAGTGTTTAAACACAATTCACACACCTTATCAAAAAGCTATCCTTTTTCTCTTTGGGATGCTAGTAGAGTTGCTATGTATATTTAAAACTGTTTACAATTTGCTATTGTACATTTGGACAGGATAATTCTTTTATTCTTGCTGCCAATCAGTATTAATGGTCTCTTTATTTGAATTCTTGTTACCATTGAACTAAAAACCAGCTATAATTCTGGGAAAAGGCAAATCTATTAAATGTCAAATGAAAGCTATTTTGAAGTTGCTGTTGAGATTACCACAGGTGCACTTGTAACAGTCCTGGTAAGACTTGGACTGACTGCCTTGCAAAGGAGACTCCTTTTCAATTTAGAAAGAATAAAATGATGTGGTGTCAAGAATGGAAGGCATAATTTTTCACTTGAATGGCAGCTTTTTCTTTTTTTAAAGTCCTCAAGAAATGATATAGAAGGAGGAGGAGATGGTGCCATCTTTCCCAAGCAGCACATGACAGATATTTGGGAATAGTAGTAGTGATGGCAACATGGGCAGTTTCTATCCTCAAACATACCTCCAGAGAACCTGAAGAGGAGAAAACTATAGGGACAAACAGCAAGATTTGTCTTTTTTTCCTTAATTAGAGGCACTGAAAGGAGAAAAAAAAATCCAGGTGCAGAGGAGCTAGCTTTCTTTACCTCTGTTCCTTGACTTACTTTAATTGTGATACCAAGTCAAGTCAAATCTAATCAAAAGGATTTATTAAGACCTAAGATTTACTATATAGGAACCACTGAGTCAAATGCTGGGAGTACAAAAAAAGGCAAAAGACAGTTTCTGCTCTGAAGAAGTTCATCCATTCCTTAAGTATGTTCTTTTATTCTAAAATGCATCTTATTTCTTAAAAACACCAGTTTTGACCTGCCCTTTGTATTTATATTTCTTTGATCATAGCACAAGAACAAGGAGAGCCCACAGAACACAGTGACCTTTCCTAGCAGAGGGCTGTAAGCACAATCCTTCCCTCAGCCACCATTCATAGCTACACTTCCAACGTAAAATTACCAAGAACGTGAGCCATTTCAATTTGCCCCCATCAGATCATGAACCTAACTTTAATGTTTCAAACCTAACAAGTAAGTAGACTTTTGTAGGCTTGGCCATTGAAGAGGAAAGGCCTCTGAGTGAAAACCAGAACTTTGCTCAGACAAATATCATGCTAATACAACAAGGTATATTTACAATGTTGTCTGAGACCTCTAAGGATCCATAAAATACTACTTTTATATGCAAGAAGAAACATAATAAAATTTCAACTTGGTGAGCAGGTAGGTCTTGCCGAAAGTCAATTACTTGTTTGTTTCCAATACAATATTTGGTGATGATGAGTTGCTTTTTCTTTAGCTAAGTCACATAACTTTTTCTCTAGATCTTACTTTCTATACTTGTAAAATCAAAGGTTTGGGTTAAACTCTCCACAATTCCTTCTATCTCTAAAATATTGTTGATGGCTTGCAAATGATAGCATGTGTTGAATTAAGGTCAGAAGACCTGGGTTGAAATGCTACCTCTAATACTTACTAGCTGAATAGCTACTCACAACATATGTGAGTCTTGTTTTTTTCATCTATATAATGGTGATTATCATACTTATAGTACTAATATCACAGAGTTGTGAAGTTTGAAAAAAGGTTAAATATTTTGCAAATTGTAAAGCATAATATGAATAAAAGTTATTTGTTGTTGTTACTCATATGACTTCATAAGAAAAAAAGATGACAATACAGAGCAAGTTAAAATTTTAGAAAAAAAGATATTTTACAAACTGCCTTTCTTCCTCTATCCCTCCCTTTCTGCATAAACTCTGAAAGGCAGCATAGTACAGAAGATAAGTGATAGAGTGGATAGAATACTAAACTTGGAAATCCAGAGCACCCAAGTCTCAGATTATCTACGGTATGATCTTGAACAAGTCACTTAAGTTTCTTCAACTTTTTGTTTCCTGATCTGCAAAATGAGTATAGGAACCCCTTTCTTACAGGGTTGTTGTTAAGATCAAATGAGATAACACACGCAAAACATATGGCAAACTTAAAATTGACATTCTAGAAATGCTAGCAATAATTTATAGTGGATAAATAGCAGGCCTCAGAACCAGATCCGAATGGGTCAGAGTCATCCAATAAGGACTTACATTAAGCACTAACAATGTGCCAAACATTGAGCTAAGGTCTGGGAAAACATGGACAGACAAAAGGAAAGACAACTTATATTCTAATAGGGAAACACAATTAAGGGAAGGAGTTGGGGGAAAGTGATGGAAGAAGAGGACATGCCGGAAGTGTTGATTACATCCTGGTGAGAAGGGAAGAGATGCCTGGCATGGAGGTCTACCTTAAATGGAGGTTCTTGGAGGACCCATCCAATTAAAGGGAGGAGCTGTAGTGGCTAGTAATATTTCTGTGGACCCTATTGCTGAGATGATCAAGGAAGAAGAGTTTTCTAAAGGATAATGGAGAAATGTGTGTTATATCCTGGGAAGAAAGGAATACAGAAATACATACTGTCTAAGTGACCCTGGATGAGTAAGTTAATTGACCTCTCATTGCTCTATTCAAATCTCTATAAGTATATATTGCAGAGAAGGTGCTGAGACGTAGTTCCTCCCTCAGATCCCCTGCACTGATGAAAAACAGTCTCTTCTTATCCAAATTGTCTTTTCATTGATGGGAATGGGCATCTGTTTACTTTTAATGAACAAAGAATTCAAGATCACTCTGATATATTTACTTGGGTCCTCCAAATTTATAGTTGCATTTTGGCATACAGCAAGACTCCAACTAATGGAGTTCTATTATGCGCTGAAATAATTTACACATTGGCAGAGAATAATGAATATCCCAAAAAAGACCATTACTACTAATTGGGGCCAAGAAGAAAATAATTACCCTTTCCAAATGTACAATAGTAAATTGTAGAGAGCCTCAAATACACATAGCGACCCTACACAGAAGTACTATCAACCCAGTTTCTTTTTTTAAAGAGGATGGCTTTTTGAAAAGGTGTGAGAATTGTGTTTAAACACCTAAATGTTTGTTTGAAGTATTCTACAAAAGACAAATTGGTGGTCAACTAATTACCCAAGTCATTTTTGATCAGGCTGGAAATGTTAAGTCTTGACTTTTATTATTAGGTTTTATTGCTTAAGGAAAATACACACAAAGACAAGGAAACAGCAGCATGAGCTCTGAATGAGGCAGTGTGAAGAGTCCAGTTTGACTAAAGTGCAGAATACACAGATAAAGTATTGTGAGAGGAAGTCAAAGTGTGACCAGAAGGAGGAGAGTTTTGAATACCTGGCTAAGGAGTTTGAACTTCATTGTGAAGGAAATAGAATACAAAGAGTTTTGAACAGAAAATAACAAGACAATATTTATGTGTAAAGAACTTCTAAATTGTAAAGAGTGAACTACAAGGTGGGGGAATGAAGAGATTGGAGAAAGGAAGATTATAAGGAGATAATAACAATTATCCAGGCAACTGTTAGAGGGTTAAAGAAAAGGACAAAAAGGGAAAAAGAAAAAAGAAGAATAAAAATAACAAGGTTTTGAACAATGGAGACTGAGTGAATGGTATTATCATTACTGACAGAAATAATAAAGTCAAAAAGGGATTCAGGTATTTGGGGAAATAGAAGCTTGGTTTTGGCTACATTGAGTGTTAGAAAACAGCAGGACAGGAGACCAAAGAATTCTAGGATATTGCCTAATGAATTGCGCTGATATGATGTAGTGACACACTTACACTCTGTGGTAATTCTTATGCTGAAATGGAAGAAAAAATTACTCTATACAGTGATATAGCCATAATATCTATTTCCCTTCTGAGAATAAATTTTGAATGTTCAACAGTAACACTATTCCTACACCTCACTATAAAAATTGAGACATAAAGAAGCTCTATATCCTAAAAGTGACAGGTTGTAATTAAAAATCTACTTATACAAGATGGTCAATCACAATCTATGATATGATAAAATTTTGATATTTTTTTTCCTAAACAAAACTTAAATAAAGTAAATGGATATGTACAAGCACATTCAAATTGGAAAGTCCAGAATTCACCAAACAGGATCGTAATATTAAAGATAATTAAATGAATATTGAATAAATGAATACTTATAACATTTATGGATAAATATTGTCAACAAAGAATATGAGATCTTACTCAAGGATGATTAAGCTAATTAAAAGACAGGTAATCAGAGGGTCAAAGAATATAGATTCAAATATGTGATATTGTTTTAACATAATGAGCCCTCTCATTCACTATTAATGAATTAACTTAATGACATGGATGTAGTGCTAATGTAGTACTATATTTTCTATTGTCCACTTGGGGAAAACCTGGATAAAGTTAATGAAACTTGGAAAACAAAAACATTGAGTTCTTTTTCTTACCATAAGAAACATTCTCAAATATTCAAAATTCACCTTTGTTTTCTTCCTCTATACAGACGGATTATTTCAACAAAATTAAAATTTTCAGACTCAATGATGGAACTAACTACCCACAATCAATTTTCAGGGAATCTAGTTTTGACCAATTGTGCTAAATTTCCTCAACCAAGGTATTTTCTAATTTCCAAAGAGTATTGTCATCTACAATATGGTTTTCTTGAGGGGGTATAAATTCATCTGCCTACGGGAAATATTCTCAATAAAATGAATGTTTGCTTTTCTAATTATAAACACTATGAAGTGGGAAATATTTTTATATGTAAAACAACTGGGGGAAAGCAATTAGAAAAGCAATGTACAAGACAATGCTGGCATTGCAATCAAAGAATATGAAGGATCATTAATAGAATCCTCAAAGACAGCATTTCTCAAACATCTTTGGAGGAACTCTAGTATTACAAGCAATGTGAATAGGCATTCTATGAGAAAACGTCTATGCTGGCCATAGTTTCAACTTTAAAACAATAGATGTAAAAATATGTGTGAATCAGAAATGGTTTCTCATTGTAATTTTAAAATGAAAAACAGCTTTATTTCCTTAGTTATTCAAAAATGTTTAAAATCCTTCCAACAGACCATTATTCAGGGATATCCTAAACTCCTACACCAATACTTTCCGGATCTATCAATATATTTCATTATCTAAAAGTGTTCTGTCGCCAAATTCATTTAGGAAAGGCTATTTAAAGGATTATACAATATGGCCTCTTCTCCCTTACCATGATATCTAGTAGATACTGTGTAATTCCTACTGTTGTTCCTTAGTACTTATAGTCTTTCTTCCTAGATGTTTGCAGTACTTTTCTTTTATGTGGAAACTCTGGATTTTTGCTATAATGTTTCTGGAAGCTTCTATTTGGGGTTTTCTTTCAAGAAGTAAAAGGTAGATTACATTTATTTTTATTTTACCCTATGGTTTTACAAGTCTGGGGCAGTTCTTTTATGATTTCTTGAAACATAAAGCCAAAAGCTTTTTGTTTTGTTTTATTATGGTTTTCAGGTAGTCAAATTGTTCTTAAATTTTCTCTCCTTGATCTGTTTTCTCATTGAGTTTTTTTAGATAGCACATATTTAACAATTTCTTCCATTTTGCCAGTTTTTTACCTTAAATTTTTTGTTCTCTTATGAAGTTTATTAGCTTCTCTTTAGTCTATTTTAATTTTCATGAAGTCTATTGCTTGTATAGAATTTTGAGCTTCTTATATTACGTTGTTAATTTTCCTTGTAATTCTTTCTTTTATAACTCATTTCTTTTCCAGTCATTTCCCTTAATGCTATCATTTTAAGAATTAATTTTTAAATGTATTTTTTAGACTTCTGCTTCATCTTTTCTAGGAATTATATGTGTTTATGCACAGGCTTTTTTATTATTCTGCTTACATATGTTTTGGAAAACATATTTTGAGTCACTTTTTTGGGGATCCTTGCTACCAAAGAGCTCTTTATGGTTTTGATTCTTTTTTGTTTGCTCATCCTTCTGACTTTATTTCCTGACTCTAATTTGTATTAAGGGGAGGGTCAGGGTTAGAGCCACATAGTTTCTATTTGGTTTTCTACTTGCTCCTCACTCTGTTCGCAGTCTGTGACCTATGACTGTTCCTTAATTCAGAAGGCCCACTTAATTTAGAAAAGTCCATGGTGCCTTCCTCTTGGCCTGCCCTGGATCTATTTATTATCAAGGACTGGATAGCACATGATAGAGCTAACAGAACCTTTTCCTGCATATGACATAAGATATAAGTCTGGGGTGTCCTTTTGCCCTGATGCAGTACACTATGGGTAGGTTGTCATTTAGTCCCTATACTAAAATTCTTTGTGTAACATTAGCTATACCCTGTCCCCAATATCCATTGATTTCTTTGCCTGTCTCCGAATGCAAAGCTGAGCTGAAAATATAATATTGTGATTTTTCTTTCCTTGTATTTCCACATCAGGGCTTGATTTGATACATCTTTTAAATGTTTCTTGATTAGTTGTGGGGGAGAATTCAGTTGTACTTTTTTGACATTTTAAAAAGCTTTTTCTTTTCTTTTTTTAACTGTACTGTTATTTTTAATACACATAACTTTATGAATTATTTTGGAAGAGAAAAAATCAGAGCAAAAGTGAAAAACTATGGGAGAGATAAAAAAAAAACAGAAAAAAGAAGTGAACATAGCATGTGTTGATTTACATTCAGTTTCTTGATGCAAATGGCATTTTCTGTCCAAAATCTTTTGGAATTCCTTTGGATATTAAACCCACTAAGAAGAACCAACTCTTTCATAGTTGATCACTGCACATTCTTGCTGTTATCGTGCACAATGTATTGCTGGTTTCGCTTGTTTTGCTCAACATGAATTTATATGAATCTTTTCAGGACTTTCTGTAATCGGATTGTTCATCATTTCTAATATATAACAATATTCCAATACCTTCATGTACCACAATTTGTTCAGCCATTCCCCGTTTGATGGGCATCTACTTATTTTCCAATTCTTTGCTACCACAAAAAGAGCTGCTAAAACATTTTTGCAGATGTGGGTCCTTTTCCCTTTGTTATTTCCTTGGGATGCACATTTTTATAGCCCCTTGGTCATAATTCCAGATTGTTCTCCAGAATGGTTGGATCATTTCACAACTCCACTAACAATGCATTAGTGTCCCAGTGTTCCCATATCCCCTCCAACCTTTATCATTATCTTTTCCTGACATCTTAACAAATCTGAGACGTGTGAAATGGTACCTTAGAGTTGTTTTAACTTGCACTTCTCTAATCAATAATGATTTAGAGTACTTTCTCATTTAGCTATAAATTTTAAATTTTCATCCTTTGAAAATTGTCTGTTCATATCCTTTGACCATTTATCAATTGGGGAAGATGAGTTGTACTTCTTGATACTCTGTTATCCTGGCTGGTTTTGTCTTTTAAAAAAGATGCTTACTGAGAAATATGTAGATAGGTGACACAGTGGGTATACCATTAATCTGAGAGCAAATCCAACCTCAAATACTTGACCCCAAGAAAATCACATAACTTCTATTTGTCTTAGTTTCTTCAGCTATTAATTTGGAATAATAGTATCACAGGGTTTCTCTGAGGATCAAATGAGAGAATATTTGTAAGATTTGCATAGCATATTGCTGGACTTTTAGTAAGTACTTAATAAATGCTTTTTTTCTGGCTGATCTTTTGATTTATATCTGATCCCCCAAATTGAACACAATACTTCATGCCTCCCATCTTTTGACCTAAAAGCACCTTTTTTTTGCCTTTTGCCTTGAGCTTGCAATACCCTTAAACTACCAGATCTTCTGTATATGAATTGTCTGACTGTATTTCTCATATTGTCTATTTATGCTCTTAATTTCTTAAGCCCTATTATAGGATTTTACATTTAACCTTATTAAATTTTACCTTCTTACATTTAATCCATCTTTCAAATCTGTCAAGGAATTTTTAGATCCTAAATCTTTCCTCCAATATATTAAGTATTCTTCATGTACAAATTTGATATGAAAGCTCCCTTTACCAAGGTATTGATAAAAATGCTAAACAAAGAAGTAAGGGCAGTTGGGTAGACATCTACAGTAGAAACCTATCCAAATTGTAAAGTTGGTGATGATTTAAGGCATGATCAATCTGTCAACAAAAAATTATGAAGCATTTATGATGTATTATGCTCTATATTAAGTATTGGTGAATACAGAGAAAAGCAAAAAAACCAATTGAATAATTCTTTGAAATTCCTAAGAGTAATATCATCATTTTTCCATCTTGTCCTGAAAGCTAGGCAGAGCTATTCTATCAAATGTTTTAGTGAACACATATATGTATGCTCTATGATCAGAAATCTTAAACTTTTTTCACTCACAACTCCATTTTGTCCTAGAAATTTTTTGTCCTGGATTTACAGGTATATAAAACAGGTATACAAATAAAACATTTACTGATAATAAATAATAATTTTGTGACCCTCACATTCAGTTATAAGATTCCACATGGGGTTGTGAACCACAGGTTAAGAAGCTGGGGTCTAGGTCATCCCTGCTGAAAAATTGTCGAGATTATTCTGCTATAATTTTTTTTGATGAATTCATGCTAGGACTTAATGATCACTACTCATCTTCTAAGATCAGATCAGAAGTGTGAATTTCTCAACATTAATTTTGAAATTAATTATAAGAGCTAATACATAGTTATATAAATATGTATAATATGAAAATGTGTGTTAATGTCCAAACTGAATTTTCATACCTGGCCAATTCAAAACAACAACTTTGGAAGATGTACCTGAATTGTACAAGGCACCGTACTGAGCACCCTGAATATATGCAATGCTGAATATATAAGGAGATAGAATGCAATTTTAACAACTGAGCAAACAACCTTCATAGCTATGCATGCCTTGAAGGAAGGAATACATAGAATTCTTTCAGGCAAAGGTGAAGAAGTATTCTAGGCCTAGGGGGTCAGGGAGCTTGTTGTACCAATGAGAAAACTACAAAGGTTTAGAAGATGTAAGATGGAAAGATGACTTTGATAAATTGCCAGTAGGACAGTTTGACTTGACTCATATTCCTTCATCTGATTCATCTCTTTTCATTCCATATTTCCATATCCCTTATTCCTTCTAAACATTCTTCCTACTTACCTGCAGTCTCTTAAATTCCACAGAATAGTCTCACTCTTGCTCAGACTATGCTCTCCTACCTTTCTAATCTCAACCCCTTAGTTAATTATTTTATCTGGATCCTATTCTCTCCTCTCAATTTTTTTTCTCTCTTTCCTCCTATTACAACTCACATCTTGTCAAATTGCACACTAGATCATTACTACGACTTCCTTCCTCCATTCTTACTCACCTACTGCTGAACCGAAATAGAGGAAGCACTGAGCTAGCTAGGTCCAACAGAGATTTGTATTAACTGCTGTCAACAAAACTATTATAGCAGCAAGACAATACTCCCCCTTTTTATTTCTTTTCCCCATTTTCCATAATAATTCCCAATATTTTCTTCTTTCAACAATTTCCTTAAAACATCCCTCCTACAATCCTCGTAGTTGAGGTCTTTGCTTCATGGTTTACTGAGGACAAAAAGATAATTTACCAAGAACTCACTCCTCTTAATTCATCTCATAACTCTCTTCTAATTTCAGATATCTTGACATCATCACCCACTCTTTTCTCCTTTAGTCTGATCTCTGATGAGGTAAATTTTTTCCTCACGAAAGCCAACATCTTTGCATGTAGCCCTCATCTAATTCCTTTCCATCTTCCCAACAGAATGCCTTCAATATTATGCCCTTTTTATCCCCAGCCTTTAATTTCTCTCCATGTTCTATTCCTTTTCTTCTGCCTACAAACTTATTCTAGTCTTCTCCATTAAAAAAACCTGCTTATTAAATCCCATTCTTATAGTTAACTATTGTTTTATTTCTCCTCCCCTTCTCAGCCAAATTTCTACATTGCTTCCCTTCCCTTCTACCCTCATCCTCTTCTAAAAAATCTGCAATCTAATCCTGACTCCATCCCTCAGCTGAAATTTCCCTTGCCAATATTACCAATTATCTCTTAACTGTGAATTCCAGTGTATCAATTATCACCCCAATTGACATCTCTAAAGCAGCTGACACCATTATTCACCCCTCTTCCCCCTTACTCCCTTACTCCTGAATTATTTTTTTTTCTGGATTTCTCTGATGCTACTCTTTTTTGATTTTCCTACTTCATGTCATTCTATGCCTTCACAGACTTCTTCATTCATTCATCGTCCATAACATTAGTTATATCCCAAGGCTTAGTCATGGGTCCCTCATGATACTCCCAGCTTCTACTAAGTCAAGAAGTTTATGTGTTTACTATGTCCCCAGCACTGTTAAGATCTGAGTACACACACACAGAAAGATAAAAAGTCTCTGTCTCAAGAAATATTCATTCTAATGAGACAAACAAAATATATTTAGATACAACATGTATAAACATACACACAGAAGGAGAGAGAGATACAGAGACAGAGACAGAGAGAGATGGAAAAATAAATGGAAAGTAGTGTGAGAGGGGAAGATATAAATAGCTAAGAAAATTAGGGAAAGAAATCTTTTTCAGAAGATGGATTTGAACTGAACTTTTAAAGTAACCAGAGAAACTAGTAGGTGAAGGTAAGGTGGGAGAGCATTTCCACCTTGAGGAATAACATGACAAAGTTCCATAGGAAGGATACCCAAAAGGCTTGTTTGTTGGCCCCATTGAAAAATAAGGTTCTTGAAAGCAGAAACAGCTTCAATTCTATTTTTTCATCTTTGACACTAAGTAGAATGTCTGGAACATAGTAATCCCATTAATTAAATTATTGTGATTAATTAAAAGTAGGATTATAAAAGGGAAATAATTTGAATAATATAATCATAGAATTATAGCATCACAGAAGTACATTCAGAAGGCAGGTTGAAGTTAGATCATAAAGGACTTTAAATTCCAGGAAATGTCTGGAAGATAAAATTTTGTTATTGTTATTATGTTGATCTAATTATGTCCAGCTCTTTGTGACCCTCTCTGGGGGTTTTCTTGGCAAACATACTGAAGGGTTTGCTTCAGGTCATCTCCTTCTCCAGTTCCTTTGACAGATGAAGAACTGAGACAACAGGGCAACAGATTAAGTGATTTGCACAGGGTCACTCAGCTACTAAGTATCTGAAGCTGGATTTGAACTCTGGTTGTTCTAACAACAGTGTCAGCATTTTATTTTCTACAGCACCTAGCTGCCCTTGGAAGACATGAAAGTGCTTAATAAATATTTGTTATCTGTTGCCTTCCTGGGCATAGGTTTGTTGAGCCAATTGGGAAGCCGTGAAGGTTTTGAAGTAGTGTCGAATCTCTGTCTTAATAAATGTATTTTGGCATCTCTGTGGGGGACAAAAATAAAAAGGAGACTTGAAACAAGGAGACCAAATATAAGATTATTATAATAGTCCAGGGGAGAGGAATAAAGACAGTATAGTGGCCTTGTGAGTGAAGAAAAGAGTACGTCTATCCAATGTACTGTCAATGTCAAATATGCAAGAATTGGTAACTGATCAAATATGAGTAAGGAAAAGAAGATCAAATGTAGTGTTCTCTCTTCCCTCTCCTTCTCCAAGAAAGCATACACAGAATCTGACTACAGACTTAAATAACATGAGCTAGAAGATGAAAGTGTTGTGTTTTCCCCCTTAATTAATACAAAAATCAATTACTAATACTTCTGTTCTCTGGTTGACTGTCATATGAATATGATACCTGATAACAATCTTGTGAAAGGACAACATATAATTGGATTTGGGAAGGTAGGAAGGCAGTAAGTACATGGAGTCTCATTATGTCTTCATGCAGAATGCACAACTATTTTGATTAGTCTAATTGGCCATAACCTGTTTAACAATTAACTAATTTTACTTAAAACTGATTTTGCACAGTGCTTGGATTATACTGAGCACTTAATAAATGCTTTCTCATTGGTTATCATAAGTAAATAGGGCAAAAAAGTAAAAACATTGGGAGGCTTTTACATTTTCCTGAATTATATTGAAAAATATGATCACAAAAAATGATTATTTTTGTTTGTCATCAAAATCAATCAGATGTAATTTAAACAGTACACAGTGTTATTCTAGATACTAGATAGATTGTCAAACAATATACTCTTTACATCCTAAAAAAAAGAGTTAACATCCTGGGAAACTCTCCATAAATTTAAATACATAATAGAATTTTAGAATATCTAGGGGACCTTAGAGAACACCTAATGCAACTCTTGCATTTTATGGATAAGAAAACTGAGACCCAGAGAGGTGACAACTAATTTTTTTGCTATTTTCTTCATTGATCTTTTTGAAGGATCTATGGTTTCATTGCCATGGCTGATTCCCTGAGATACAATGTGGAGCCCCACCATGCTTCTTTATCCCTTTCAATTTATATTTACATTTGGGGCAGTTAAGTTGCATAGTAGATAGAGCACCAGCCCTGAAGTCAGGAGGACCTGAGTTCAAATTTGGTCTCAGACATTTAACATTTCCTAGCTGTGTGAGCCTGGGTAAGTCACTTAATCCCAATTGTCTCAGCCAAAAAAAAAAAAGATTTATATTCACATCTTTCCATAAACATTCCACAGATGATTCACTCATTACCAGCATGGTACCTGACACATAGTAGGCATTTAATGAATATTTAATTACTATTATTATTTATTGAGTACTTTGGATGTCTTCCTCTGGTTCTTTGAATATTTTACAGGTATAAATGTAATACTCAGAATATCCATAAGATTTGCTTTCATTCTTGTATCTGAATAGCCAATCGCTTCAACCTCTTTTTCCCATCATGGTTTTATTGCATTATTCTTTGTAATAATGAGAAGCAGTGCAAACATAGTACGTAGAGATCTGGCCCTGAAGACAAGGTGACTTGGATATAAGTCCTATCTCAACATATTCTAGTTGTGTGATCCTGAGTAACTTAACTTCTGA
The DNA here is from genome assembly GCA_023553655.1 of Myrmecobius fasciatus. Lineage (NCBI taxonomy): Eukaryota > Metazoa > Chordata > Mammalia > Dasyuromorphia > Myrmecobiidae > Myrmecobius > Myrmecobius fasciatus. The sequence goes on along the minus strand of JAJPUD010000021.1, from coordinate 611,471 downwards.
ATGATTTAGGAAGATCTCTAAGACTATTTATTACAAAGAAGGTACCAAAATGCATCGGTAGAATGAATTTCCTAGTGTTTCCTATAACGAAGAAATCACAGATCCAATCCCTATCTCTACTTATACTCTTGGTCAAATTACATAACATATAAACTAAGTGATATTTATTCTATGTATAACCTAAGGCAATATAATGTACCAATCATATTAAGATAGAATATCACTTCAACTATCTAATAAAAATAGTTAATAATAGCTAAGAAGTATATTGTGCCAACTAGATGCACCATGCTAAGGGATTCATAATTATGATCTCATTAAATCCTTATAACAACTCTGCAAGGTATATGCTTTTATTATCCAACTTTCCAGATGAGGAAACTGAGGGCCATAGATGTGAAGGGATTTTGCCCAGAGTCATACAGCTAGCAAGTGTCTGTGCCAGCAAGCTGCACTCAACCTGATCTACAAGAACACAAAGAAGAGCCATGAAACAAACAAAAAGTCTCTGAATAATCACAATGGACAGCACAATGTCCATACACTAAGGCTCATGTACTTTATTCATAAGAAGCATCCAAGACCTCACTCAGTTTTCATTTCTTTTTACTTTGCACACCATTATAGCATAATATAATATCTGATGTTCATACTAATGGTCGTTGATAATCAATGAAAGGAGTATACTCTTTTTAGGAAGCCAAGGAAATTAATTATCCAAAATGGAAGATTTCTACCTGCCTGCTCTAAATCAATTGTCAAAACTCTTAAAAGAAAAATAATTTTTGCTTTTATGTTGCACAGGATAAAGTGGTAAGCCTGGACTCTGAAAAACTCATTTCCTAAGTTCCAATATGGCTAAGCTGTGTAACCCTGGGCAAATCATTTAACCCTATTTGCCTCAATTTCCTCATCTGTAAAATGAGCTAGAGAAAGAAAAACAAACTACTTCAGTATCTTTGCCAAGAAAATATCAAATGAGATCCAAAAGAATTAGATACAACTGAAAACAACAACTTATATGGAGAAGGTAATAAGCATTTATTAAGCCTAAATTTCATATTTATGCTAATCCCTTGAAAAATTTAAAAATTTAAAAATCTCATTTGATCCTCACAATAATGCTGGGAGTTAGGTGCTACTATTCTTTTACAATCGAGGAAACTGTAAGAGATAGAAATTAAATGTCTTTCTCAGGATCATCTAGTAAACAGCTAAAGTTGACTTTGAATTCATGTATTACTCATTCCAGGCTCAGAACTCTATCTGCAGTGACATTAGCTACCTGGAGGGTGGGGGTGGGGAGGAAGTGTCACCTGGGGTCAGGGGAACCTTTAGCTATTTAAGAAACTCAACTATTGAAAGTGGCTGATACTCAAGAGTTCACAATATCTGAGATTTGGCTACACTAAAATGTTTCAATTCATTTCCTTCTAGGTTTTAATAGTACAACAAAAAATATTCCCTCCTCTCTTGCATATAACAATATTGCATCTGAAATTATTGTATTTCTTATGCCAATCCTAATTTCTGCCCTACTTTGTAAATATTGCAATTTTTCTGAAAAAGCAAGAACTATATTTAAGTTACTTTACATTATTTAAACTAAATGGGAATGCTTTAAATTCTCCCATATGTGCATAGAGCACTGTATTTGATAAAATTTATCGCCACTATAATCAGGTTTTTGAAAATATATATTTTTTACTGTGGGCACATTTAAGCTGGAAGCAATTAGAATATGAAATCAGGAATACTATTTTGAGAAAAAAGCAGAAGAGATATCTAACTGTGAAAAATGATATTTTGCATTGTGTTGGTAACTCACTGATATATTTCCATAAACAACTTGCTTGAGAGATACCGTAATGAATATTACATATATTACTTCATATATTGATATTGCTTCTTTCAGACTGGTCAGGACACAGGGAGTGTAGAACATTGGTCTCTCTAAATTGATCCCAGCTGTTTCTTAACAGGCTCCACGTGTATTCTTATCTTACTAACCAATCAAATGTGGGGGTCTTTAAAAAGAGACATCTGGTATCCATTTATAGTAATTTCAACACGAAAACAGGTTTATCAAAAACAACATAAGCAATGTCAATACTGGATATGGTCTCCAGAAAAAAAAAATTATTTTTCTACCTGAACAGTAATATCTTGTCTTCAGCTCAACATCCCAGGTTCTGTTGTTATTGTTGTATTTTAAAAGTTTGTGACTTAATTTGTTCTCCAGAAAACTCAAATTACAGCTATTGGGAACTTTTTGTTGCTTCTGCCACTAACTATCTTTATATGTACTCAACAACACAGGGAAAGTCAAATTGGAACAATCTGGGTTTATTCCTATCTGAGATTAACAACTTTGAAACAAGTCTCCCTCTCCTCCAAAAGCAAAACAATGACAATTCCAAAATCAGTGTGTACATATGATATTTGCTAAAACAGTTTTCCATTGTCTATAAGTGAAAGGTAAGTTTAGTGGAAAGAATGTTGGTTTTAGAGTTAGGTAATTTTGATCTGCCTTTTATGCTTATTAGGGAGCACAATGATTATAGTGATGGGCCTGCATTCAGGAGGAGCTGAGAGGCTTACAAATTGTATGGTCCAGGGCAAATCACTTAACTTGCCTGTCTCAGTTTCCTCAACTGTAAAAATGGGGGAAAATAGCACCTACCTCCCCGAGTTGTTTTGAGAGTCAAATGAGAAATTTGTAAATAATTTGCAAATTTTAAAGTGCATAGAAATGCTATTATTATTATAATACACTTGTGTCTAGCACATAGCAGATGCTTAATAAATGCTTGTCAAATTTAATTGATTTGAATCATGAACAAGTTACTTAAAATTCTCTGAACTCCAGCTTTCCTATCTTCAGAATGAGGACAATGAAAGTTTTATTGTCTAAGTGGAGAATAAGCCAGCCTCAAACCCAAAAAGCCCTTGATTCGAAGTTGACCTGTGACACATGATGGCTGTACAACCCTGTTCAGGTCATTTAAGTTGTTAGGGTTCAAGCTCATAGCAGGCACCTCATAAATGTTTTTTGACTGACTTACTCAAGCAAGTCTTCAAGGTTTCAGTTGCTGAGACAGGTGAAAATCTGTATAAATAGAGAGGTTTCCTGATTTGGGGTTCCCTATCCTAGGGAAATCACAAAACAAAGTAAAGAAAATGAAGATATTAATACTTGCACTATTTACCTCAAAGGGTGGTGAATAAAGTACTTTATCTCATTAAAAGTGTCATATCAGCATAAACAATAATGGTGATGACAAATTATACAAAGAAAAAGAAATTGGAGAACATAAATCAGATGATTTTGTTCATTTTAAAGGGTTTTGTGGTAAGAGTTCAAACAAAAGGAACATAAGGATGGAATTACTATTGCGTTCACATTTTCAAAGCTCTGCTGCTTTTCACGAATAGTGTTAAAATAACAACACTTTAATGGCCCCTTTGCCAATGTTTAGTCTCTTCTGCATCTGCATTTTTACTCCATTGAAAACAATGAACCTCTCTGTGTACAAAAGAGTAACCTAATAGACTCTCAATCACTGGCATGCAGGCAACATTAATCAAACCACTGATGAGTTATGCATTCCACCCTCTGCTTCAGAATATAGTATTTATAAGTACCAAGAGGCCCAAAAAGAAACGCATGTGATCCAACAGTGATAAAGCATCCAGAAGAGTAAAGTGAGGGATATTTTTAGCTCACTAAATGCCACTGCAGTGAACCTTATTCTAGTCTTTCTCCCCTTTGCAAGAACTCGATAATATTCTAGATCCGAAGGGAGAAGATTGATTGTTTATATTTTCATGCTGCTCTTGTCAGGGCATTTTATCATTGTTTTTAAGAGTAATACGGCCCCATAAAATGTCAATCAAAACCCACCACTAGCCCAAGAAGTATTTAAAACTCTTACCATAATCAGCATGTTTGTTCCAATCCAACACAAGTGATATTTTTCATGTCAATACTGAATTCCCTACTTGAAATCACAGATTTCCCATGCCTCAGAGATGCTACATAAACCAGGGTGATAGTGTCTGTTTAGAGGCCATCTCAATATGAGCAAACTGTATGAGCACCCTTGCCCTATCCTTCTGCCTAATATTATAATTATTCATTTAATTCTCTCAAATTTTTCCCCTCTGAATCACATAATTATTGGGAAGAATAAGAGAGGAAAGGCATCTATGACATTAGAGAAAGAGCTTGCAAAATCTCTTATTACCCTCAGATTTCTCAAACTGACTGACATCTTCCCTCAAATTGGAGCTGCAGTGTTAAAGCAGTAATAGTTATTACACAAACATTCATGATACCAGCAAAGCCTCATTTGAAAGATGAGATGGACATCCTCTGTACAGCATATAGAGCTTTGTTTTTCAAAAAGAACAAAGAGTATGCTTCATTACAAGTGTTCATTTTTTTATTTCTCAAATAAAGGTCAGCTATAATACTATAGTTCTGCAAGGCCTACATTGTCCAATAAATTAAAGATGGAAGGGACTGGTTGGGTCACCTTATCAAATTACCTGTAAATATGCATTCCTACAACATATTAGGTAGCTTAAGAAGAAAATTTAATGATTTAGGTAATGGAGCTTTGATTCTTTTAAGTTCACAGGTGACAGAATTATGGATATGAAACCTGAATATTTCCTTATTAAGATGGTAGGTCATCCTTGCATGGTGGTTTCTCTTGCTTAACATTTATGTCCTTAAGGCATAAATGTCATTTCTTTTCTGCTTTTGTGGTCTTCAAAAATATTTAGTAAGTAATGAGTGATTTATGAAGTTTCATCATATCAAGTTAAAAAAAAACATATATAATATAGATTGTTTCCATTTACCACCTGGAAAAATGTGGTATAAAGTTGTTGACTTGCACTGATATGGAAATAAATCATTTCTTATAACTTCCACTTTAACTAGGAAATACATAGCATAATACTTCTATTACTCAAATATTAATTCATATTTTTTCCTCTCCTTTAATCAATTATTTCTTTATGATATTCCCATTTGAATGCTTTTCTGAGGAAACTATAATCTGAAATGCAAAATCTCAGAGGTGAGCTAGTTCTTCTACTCTACACCTTTTAGTCAAGTATTGTTTATCTTCCTAACAAAGGGTACTTCTGATTTCACAATTGGAAAATACATAATCTTTAACAATGGCAGGGATCTAAATGCTTCCTTAGTTTAGTCAACATACTTTTTTATTCTAGCCTGATAAAATGCTCAAAAACATAAAAAGATTATTCTATAAAAGTTATAAGGGAATGAAGAAAAAAAGGGATAGAGGAAAACTGAGAATAAATTATATTATTTAGGGGCAAGATTCATGCTTATTCTGTAGTATGTAAATGGCTGATCTATTCTTTGTTAGAGATATTCAATTTATAGAAGATTTTATGATTTTATTAAAATCAACTCATAATAATTTTATCTAATAATTTTTACCTCTATTTTGTACATATAGAAATTGAGAATGTTACTTAAGTATCATTACCCAGCTAGTAAGGGCAGAGCTAAGAATTGAAGCCAGGTTTTCTGACTCCATTAAAGTTCTTTGTTTCACACTCCCTCTCTTCTACATATAGAAGTATCATTGTTATTAGAAAGAATGAATAAATATGGCAGTTTTAACTCCTCTAGCCTTGAGATTATCTATTAGCTTTTTATCATCTCAGGACCTTTTTTTATCCACTTGTGGCTTTTAAGGGATCAATGAATTCTAGTTATTCCTGTCCTCTTGAACCTTAAAAGATCATTCTGTAAAATACAAGTAGTTTTATGCATTGAACATTCATGGCTTTATGTATTTGTCAAGTGAGGACTGCTTCCAGTTCTAAATCAATGTTATAATCCTATGAACTAATTCTTCTCCAGTTCTCTCCTTTCAATTATCTGTTGCCTTTTAACCCTATGGGGCCATTGATTCACTTGCAAAGAAAAGAGAGGAATGATAAGTATGGTATAAAGGCAAACACTACTACATTGGTGCTTTTTAATAGATCTCTGCTCTCATCAACATGGATTCTCTATCCAGCGATATAGATCTTGTTTTTCTTTTTTATTACGTCCCAAAAGGCATCCAACCAAAATGGTTGAATCTTTCCATTATTGGCTACTAATATATGGATTTAATTATAGGTAAAGTAACATAATATAATGGAAAGCATGCAGGATTGTAAGTAGGAAGGACCTGACTTTATATAACACCTATATGACCTTAGACATACCCTTGAACTACTTATTAAGATTCAGTTTTATCAGAGGTTAAATGGGAGTGGTGTTTTTGCACTATTTACCTCATAGTGTTATTGGGAAGAAAGGTCTTTATAAATCTCCAAGTGTTAAATAAATTTAAACTATTATTGTAATTAGATGTTTTTATTCACAGTAAAGGGATTTTTGTTGTTGCTAATAGTGGTGCAATCAAGACATTCTTTTTAGTTAAACAAATCTTATTTGGATATGGGATTCTGTCATTGGAAGGTTAACCATCTATTCAAACAGAATCATAGTTTTACTTGTTTTAATCAAATCAGTGCCTAGATAAAAATCAGTTTTAAAGAAAGACAATTCTGTTGGGAAGCCCAACGAAAATAAGGAATGGTAATTCATAGCATTTTATACTTAAGGGGAAATAATTAGATTGAATTGGAATACAGAATTTTGAACTTAGGAGGAACAAATGATCTAGGGATCTGGGTAAAAGGTAAAAGGAGGAAGAACTTAATAATTGGCCCTAAACCCTGGTAGAAATACCAGAAGCATTCCTAAAATTTTTTACTGCTTTTCATCGGTAAATACTCTGTATTATCAATGTTTGAATTAGTATATCATGGTTAGCTTAAGAAGACTGCAAACCTGTCTTAGTAAGTATAAGAATTAACCAGACCATAAAGTATATATAGGGGCAAGAGTTTAAAACAATAATTTTGCAATAAAATTAGAGCAATAAAAGAAGATTTGGAAGAGAAATGAGAGTGTAGGAAGAAATAGTTAGACAACTAACAGCTTAGTACAAAAGATAAAAAGCCTCATCCAAGTAGCAGACTCTCTGAAAATTAAACCAAAGACAAGTTAATGACTCTGTAAGACAATATAAAAGAATCAAAAGACTGACAAAATAAAAGGAAATGTAGATTATCTCATGTCAAAAACAATTGACTTTGAAAACTGATCAAGAGAAGATAATTCAAGAGTCACTGCATTACCTGAAAACCATGACCTAAAAGAAAATCTGGAAACCATATTTTTTAAGAAACAATAATAAAAATTGCCCCGACAGAACAAAAAATAAAATGATAATAGAAAGAATATACCAATTATCAAAGCCTCAAAATTATAATAACCCAGATATGGCATAACCCAAATCCCAAACTTCCTATTAAAAAAACAAGTTCTACAAATAGCCTCTCAAAAGTGTTCAAATATTGAAATCACAATTAAGAGTACACAAGATTCAACAGCTAGCTAGCATTATAAGGCAGTAGAGATATTCTAGAAGGCAAAAAATAAAGTTTTACAACCAAAAATAATTAAGCAAAATGAAGAATCATCATATGGGGGGGAATGGATCTTTACTGAAACAAAAAATTATTCCTGATTAAAAGATCAAAGATTAGTAGAAAATTTGGAAAAGAAACATTGGAAAAAAAGGAAACATTTTTAAAGAATATGAAGTAAGAAAGTATAGGGGAATTTTAAAGGCTGAAGTGTTAACATTCTAATAGAAGGATGATACAAAGATCCTCTCTGAAACATCAGGAGGGAATTAAATTAGAGGGCCCATGGGTAATTTTTTTTAATGTTTTGATATTCTTAAGAAAGAAAAGGATGGAGGAAAGGATATATTAGGAAAGAAAGGGGAGGGATGGGAGTGGTAAATTTATTTACCTTACATAATCAAGGAGCACACTAAGGACAGTCTGTATAAATCAAGATGGGATTGGGAATATCACTTGAACTTCACTTTCATTTTAACTGGTAGAGTCTGGTATAGAAATATATTCAATTAAATAGGAAAACAAGAGGGACAATGGTAAAGGGGTAAGAAAAGAAAAATCTGTTGTTTTTTTTAATTTGTACAACAATTTAAGGAACTTTTTAAAAAAGAAGCATTTCATCAGATAGAAATGAGAGGAAATATTTTCTAGGCATTGGAATGACTGCAGAAAATGCATAAAGGAGGGAAAGAATAGAAAAATATTAGAGAATAAATAGTTGAGTCAAGTTTGCATGGAATGTAGAGTCACATATTATGAGAAAAGTGGTATAATAGATAATTCTGGATCATTAAAGATCATCAAAATCCAAAATATAAAACTTATACAGTCATACCAAATTTGATGATATATGAATAAAGCCCTTTTACCCCTACTCCAATGGCACACTGTTATTTTTCTCCATATTTCAATGATTAAGTTAAATAATGCCAAAGAAGTCACTTTTGCCTATTAAAAGAATGGATTGGAAAATTAGATAGCTGGATTTCAGTCCCAGTTCCAGCTTGATTAATGATAACAATAACATCCATATCATTACCTCTGTTTTACATTTTTCTCGGAAAGCAAGAAATATCAGGCTCCTGGAATGATTTGTTCCATACCACACAGCTAGAATGTGAGGCAGCTATAACTAGATTCTCTGTGTACAATGTATTCCTGGTTCTGCTTGTTTTTCTCAGCATGAGTTCATGTAAATCTTTCCAGGCTTTTCTAAAATGATCTTCTTCATCATTTTTTATAGAAAAACAACATTCCATTACTTTCATATACCACAACTTATTCAGATATTTACCAGTTGATTGGCAGATATCTGTTCACTTTCTAATTCTTTGCCACCCAAAAAAAAGCTACTAAAATTTTTTGTGTGTATGTGGGTACTTTTTCCTCTTTTATGATTTCCTTGGGATACAGAACCAGTAGTGACATTGTTGAGTCAAAAGGTATGCACAGCTTTATAGCCTTTGGGCCTAGTTCCAAATTGTTCTCCAGAATGGTTGGGTCATTTCACAACTCCACCAACAATGCATTAATGTTCCAGTTTTCCCACATCCCCTCCAACATTTATCATTATATTTTCCAGTCTTCTTAGCTAATCTAAGAGTTGTTTTAATCTGCATTTCTTTAATCAACAGTGATTTAGAGTATTTTTTCATATGACTATAGATGACTTTAATTTCTTTATCTGAAAATTGTTCATATCCTTTGACCATTTATCAACTGGGGATCTTTGGGTAGTTTTAGGCTTTACCTGTTTTTCATTTTTATTCAACAGAATGATTATAGTGAAAATCCAGGAATAAAAGAGTAGAATTTGAGTTTCACTTTCATTTTTACAAGGATGGAGGAAAAATCAGTATCTAGAAACCAAAATTTCTGGAAAAACAAAACAAAATAACAAAGATAAAGCTGCAGGAATATTTATGTGCAAGCAGCATAATTTGGAATCTGGGAATTCCATATAAAATTTTTTGCCCTCCCTTTATACCAGCAAAGAAGTCTGAATTGTTATGGTATTATGATATAAAATATGTTAATGTTATACAATACTATACATATATTTTATACATTTTTCACTTTTATTTTTTTCTGGCCTTTATGTGTCATTTTATGACTTCTGCAAAACTCCCAAAATGTTCTCATTTAATTCTTATGCCAACCTATTATTTAGCAAAACTGTGATAGGGCAAGATATGATGTGCAAGGGATAACTCTACATGCACATATTTATGCATCTAGATGGTGATAAATAAAATCTCTTCACTGTATTATAATTCACCATAGAAGTATCTGAACATTTGTGAACCTGACAGTTTAATTACTGGATTTAGTTCTCTGTGTCATATTTTAAAAAGGCAATGATAAACAGAAGAGTGACCAAGATGCTAAAAAGTCTGGAGATCATGTTACCACTTGTGGATCAGTTGAAAGAAAAAGGAAAAGTCATTCTGAAAATGAGAAAACATAGGGGAGATATGATGCCTATCTTCAAATATTTTAAGTACTGTCAGATACTTAAGACAGATTAGATTTATTCTGCTTGGCCTCAGGGAGGTAAATCTAGGAGTAATGAGTAAAAGTTGCAAAGAATTAAACTCAAGTTTGATGTCAGGAAAATTTTTCCAACTATTCCTGTTTCTCTGGATTAAAATAGGCTATTTTTGGAAGTAGACAGTTTCTTCTGAGAGGTTCTCAAACTAAAACTGGAAGATTACTTGATGATATCATAAAGGGAATTCTCAGTCAGGTACAGTTAACAATAGATGATCTTTCCAGTTCTGAGGGTCCAGTAAACACTTATTTGGTGATTCTGTGACATGCCTAATAAGATGCTGTTAGCATTAGTTATTGTAAACTAAATTCAAAAAGGTCCATGCCTTTAGCAACTGTCTTATACTAAAATTTTATGATCTAAAACCAACTTATTTATGAACTCATCTAAGACCTATGGGGATAGCATGATTACTCCTTCTGATCTAATTTTTACAAGTAATTCGTTAGCACACCCAGTCACCAGTAACTAGTGTCACACCCAATTAACATTCCCAGATAGTTTTCAATTAGCCCTGGCAGCTCCAACTATTAAAAGACAACACCACAGTTGCACAGTAATAGGACTTCTTCCAGGGTGGCTAATTTACTGTGACAACTGACAAGAGGGAAATAGTTCTATATAAAATTTTCCCTTCATTATTATCTTGACCACTTGATAATATGGCATCTCCCTAGGGAGTCTGACTTACATGACATCTTTAGATAAGCTATTTTATGAGTCTATCTCCCAATTGTATGTTTTTAAAATTAGAGTAATAGCAGTTTTTATTCTGTCATAAGTTGTCAATGGACAGCTTGATTACATTTGAAAAGAAATCATAGGAAGTGCTTTGTCACCACCTGGCATATCAAATAGAATTCAAAGTCAGTTGTGGTTTATAAGCCAAGCCAGCAAAACCTTTATTAACTATCTGCTGGCTTATTTAAATACATACATTAAATATCCTGGAATGATACATATTTTTTAATGATGAATAAGGAAAAGATGGTCCAGATAAGTAGGAAAATCATGGTATTTCCTCACTATAAATTAAACAAATATAAAAGATTTAACCAGAACCATTATGACTCTCCCAAATGGGTTGGTCATGTAGAAAGATACTGGGATAATTCATAGATAAAGTTCATACTCCTTCAATATTTACATGACATCAAAAGATCTAGAGGAAGGCCTTAAGTAAGAAGGCCATCCTATAGCATGTTTATAGCAATACATGGGCAAAAGTTTCATAGGACAAATAGCAGAGATGACTTGCATTCTGTATTGTGGAGTACACATATTAATAACATGAAAAGATATTTATGTTTTAAAGAAGAATTTCTTTTAAATTAAAGAAATTTAATTTCTAAATCATGAATTGCCATGGAATAAAAATTTCAGGCCAGCAGGCAATGAAAAAGCACATGGTGGATTTAAATAGGATACAAAATATTGCAAAAACAATTAACATACAAAAAATACAAAGAAAAATCAAAAAAATTATGTAGGACCAGTAAAGGTGATAAAATAATAATTTAGGAAGGATAAAAAAAATAACTCATAAGCTCCAAAACATAAACTTTTTTTAATGAAATAAAATACCCCAAATTAGTCTACCTATGCTTGTTAGCAAAGTACAATATAACATGTAATGAATATATATTCAATTCATGATAAAATATAAGAAATGTAGAAATGATATTTAATATCATACAGAGATCATTCAACATTGTATAAATTAACTGTATGGGATTCTATTAGTATCTTATGTATCCTTCAAAAATCCAAAGATTTTTAATCTTGAAACTTTAAAAAATGACAAAAAAGTCATCACTTTTCTTAATTCTTCACATCTAAAAGCCAAGTAAAAGACAAAAGAAAGACAAGTATATTTCTTCTTCACTTCATAAACTGGTTTTTACATCTAGGTACTACTTAATTAGCTTCTTTTAACACCTATGTTGGTTGCAATTTGGCACATGATAGAATAGGAAAAAAAACTCCAATTAACACAAAATATTTGTTAACTGAGGTACAACATTTTTTCTTTAATAATAATGCACATCGGGGCAGAGCCAAGATGGCGGAGTGAAAAGGTGACTTTCTGCCTCTCCTCCAATCTTCTCTCAAATCAACAATAAAATAAGCCTCTGAACTGATCTTCAAGTCAACGAACTCAGAAATATTTGGGCACGGCTCTCTGGAGAACTTCATATCAGCTCATCGTGGAAGAAATTCCAAACTCCAAACTCCAAATTCCAAACACCTGGAGTTTATCTGAGGCACTCGGGACACTCTGCCCTGATTGGGGACAGGTGTTCTGGCAGACTTGCCTTCTTTAAGGAGTAATTCGGACTTAGTCCTAGCCCCCACTGGCCCAGCACCTTAAATCAACTCGCCAAAGTGCCCCCCAGGGCAAAGCGTCTTCAGCCGCGGTTTTTTTTTTCCCCTACCTTAAAGAGCTATCCACGCTGTCTAAAAAAAAAAATGATGAAGAAGCAAACGAGAGCTCTGACCATAGACAGCTTTTATCAAGGCAAAGAAACGACCTCAGATACAGAGGTTTCTTTAGACAAAAATCCAGAAAAAAACAGCAAGGACCATCATTGGTCCCCGTTTCAAAAGGCCTTTCTGGAAGATTGCATAAAGAACCTCAAAAGAGAGCTGGAGGATAAATGGGAAAATAAACTGAAATCAGTGCAAGAAGGATACAGTATCTTGCAAGAAGGATATGATGCTCTGCAAAAGAGATATGAAAAAGACACCAATTTATTAAAAAATAAAATTAGTGAAGTGGAAAAAGAGTGCAATGAACAAATTGGCCAGTTATAAAAGGAGCTTAAAAAGGTAACTGAAGAAAACAACACTTTAAAAATAAGAATTGAACAAATGCAAGTGAATGACTTGAAGAATCAGTCAAACAAAAACAAAAAAATGAAAAATTAGAAGAAAATATGAAATATCTCCTAGGAAAAACAACTGACTTAGAAAATAGATCTAGGAGAGACAATCTAAGGATTATTGGTCGTCCTGAAAGCCATGATGAAAAAAAGAATCTAAACACTATCTTCCAGGAAATCCTGAAAGAAAACTGCCCTGAGATTGTAGAATCAAAGGGCAAAATCACCATTGAAAGAATTCACCAATCACCTCCTAAAAGAGACCCCAAAATTAAGACCCCAAGGAATATCGTGGCTAAATTTCAGGACTATAGCACCAAGGAACAGATTCTGCTAGCAGCTAGAAAGAAACAATTCAAATACCGAGGATCAATAATTAGAATCACACAGGATCTGTCAGCTTCCACACTGAAGGATCGAAGGGCTTGGAACCAGATATTCTGAAGGGCAAATGAACTTGGATTACAGCCAAGAATAACCTATCCAGCTAGAATGAGCATTATCCTCCAGGGAAGAAGATGGTCATTCAATGATATCGGTGAATTTCACCTATTTCTAATGAAAAGACCGGATCTGAACAAAAAATTCGACACCCAAACACAGAACTCAAGAGATGCATAAAAAGGTAAAAAGGAAAGG
>JAJPUD010000021.1:537163-597853 GCA_023553655.1 Myrmecobius fasciatus | reverse complement strand
GATAAGCCTTTAGTTAATTTGATAAGAAAAAGGAAAGAGGAAAATCAAATTGTTAGTCTCAAGAATGATAAGGGAGAACTTTCCTCCAATGAAGAGGAAATTAAAGCAATAATTAGGAGTTACTTTGCCCAACTTTATGCCAGTAAGTTTGATAATCTGAATGAAATGGAGGAATATCTACAAAAATATAGATTGCCCAGGTTAACAGAAGAGGATATAAATTATTTAAATAGTCCCATATTAGAAAAAGAAATAGAACAAGCCATTAACCAACTCCCTAAGAAAAAATCTCCAGGGCCAGATGGATTTACATGTGAATTCTACCAAACATTCAAAGAACAATTGATTCCAATACTACACAAACTATTTGAGAAATTAGGGATAGAAGGTATACTGCCAGAATCCTTGTATGAGACCGATATGGTGCTGATAGCTAAACCAGGTAGGGTATAAACAGAGAAAGAAAACTATAGACCAATTTCCCTAATGAATATTGATGCAAAAATTTTAAATAAGATATTAGCAATGAGATTACAGAAAGTCATCCCCAGGATAGTACACTATGACCAAGTAGGATATATACCAAGGATGCAGGGCTGGTTCAATATTAGGAAAACTATCAGCATAATTAATTATATTAATAACCAAATTAACAAAAACCATATGATTATCTCAATAGATGCAGAAAAAGCCTTTGACAAAATCCAACACCCTTTCCTATTAAAAACACTAGAGAGTATAGGAATAAATGGGCTTTTCCTTAAAATGATCAGTAGCATCTATTTAAAACCATCAGCAAGCATCCTATGTAATGCAGACAAACTAAAACAATTCCCAATAAGATCAGGAGTGAAACAAGGCTGCCCACTGTCACCATTACTATTTAATATTGTATTAGAAATGTTAGCTTTAGCAATAAGAGAAGAAAAAGAGATAAAAGGAATCAGAGTAGGTAATGAAGGAACCAAATTATCACTCTTTGCAGATGACATGATGATATACTTAGAGAACCCTAGAGATTCAATTAAAAAACTACTAGAAACAATTCACAACTTTGGCAAAGTTGCAGGATTCAAAATTAATCCACATAAATCATCAGCATTTTTATATATTACCAACAAAGTTCAGCAGCAGGAGATACAAAAAGAAATTCCATTCCAAATAACAGATGATAGGATAAAATATTTGGGAATCTATCTGCCAAGGAAAAGTCAGAAACTATACGAACTAAATTACAAAACACTTTCCACACAAATAAAATCAGACCTAATCAATTGGAAAAATATTAAGTGCTCATGGGTAGGCAGAGCGAACATAATAAAAATGACAATACTACCCAAACTAATCTACTTATTTAGTGCCATACCAATCAAACTCCCAAGAAATTATTTTACAGATCTAGAAAAAATAGTAGCAAAGTTCATTTGGAAGAACAAAAGGTCAAGGATTTCAAGGGGATTAATGAAAAAAAAGGCAGATGAAGGTGGCCTTGCTGTACCAGATCTAAAACTATATTATAAAGCAGCGGTCATCAAAACCGTTTGGTACTGGATAAGAAATAGAGCAGTCGATCAGTGGCACAGGATAGGTTATCAGGACAACCTAGGCATTAACCTTAACAATCTAGTGTTCGATAAACCCAAAGAACACAGCTTTTGGGATAAATATTCTCTATTTGGCAAAAACTGCTGGGAAAATTGGAAACTAATGTGGAGGAAATTAGGGCTTGACCCATACCTAACACCACATACCAAGATAAGATCTAAATGGGTTAATGATCTAGATATAAAGAGGGATTTTGTAAGCAAGTTAGAGGAACGTAATATAGTTTATCTCTCAGACCTGTGGAGATGGAACAAATTTATGTCCAAAGAAGACTTGGAACTCCTAATTGAACACCAGATGGATAATTTTGACTATATTAAGTTAAAAAGTTTCTGTACAAACAAAACAAATGCAGACAAGATTAGGAGGGAAGCATCTAATTGGGAAATCATCTTTACATTTAATGGTTCTGATAAAGGCCTCATTTCTAAAATATATAGAGAATTGTCTCATATATATAAGAATTCAAGCCACTCTTCAATAGATAAATGGTCAAGGGATATGAACAGACAATTTTCAGATGATGAAATTAAAACCATCTCTAGTCATATGAAAAGTTGCTCCAAATCACTATTGATCAGAGAAATGCAAATTAAGACAACTCTGAGATACCACTACACACCTGTCAGATTGGCTAAAATGACAGGAAAAGATAACGATGAATGTTGGAGGGGATGTGGAAGGGCTGGGACACTAATACATTGTTGGTGGAACTGTGAACGGATCCAACCATTCTGGAGAGCAATTTGGAGCTATGCTCAAAAAGTTGTCAAACTGTGCATACCCTTTGACCCAGCAGTGTTTCTACTGGGCCTATATCCCAAAGAGATCTTAGAGGAGGGAAAGGGACCCACCTGTGCAAGAATGTTTGTGGCAGCCCTTTTTGTAGTGGCTAGAAACTGGAAACTGAAGGGATGCCCATCAATTGGAGAGTGGCTGAATAAATTATGGTATATGAATGTTATGGAATATTATTGCTCTGTAAGAAACGACCAGCAGGACGATTTCAGAGAGGCCTGGAGGGACTTGCATGAACTGATGCTGAGTGAAACGAGCAGAACCAGGAAATCATCATGCACAGCAACAACAGTATTGCATGATGATCAATTCTGATGGACATGGCTCTCTGCAATAAAGAATTGTCTCAAACCAGTTCCAGTTGTTCACTGAAGAAAACCATATACACCCAGAAAGAGGGACATGAAATATGGACCACAACGTAACATTTTCATGATCTCTATTGACATTTGCTTGCATTGTGTTGCCTTTCTCTGATTCTTTTTTTTTCTTGTAGATAGGATTTTTCTTGCATAACTTCTCAAGCATTTCAACATTATTAACATGTAGTGGACTTCCTGCCATCTAGGGGAGGGAAGGGGACTGGGGGTAAAACTTGTATTGGAAAGCTTTGTAAAGATCAAGGTTGGGGAACTACCCATACATATGTTATACAAATAAAAAGCTTAAAATAAAAAAAATGCACATCAGGGCAGCTAAATGATGCAGTGGATAGAGTGCCAACCCTGAAGCAAGGAAGACCTGAGTTCAAATCCAGCCTCAGACACTTAATACTTTCTTGTTGTATGGCCCTGGGCAAGTCACTTGATCCCAATTTCCTCAGCAAAAAAAAAAAAAGTATAAAAAATTAATAAAAATAAAAATAATGCACATCAAATGAATTAACTATGATTTCAATACACTTCTAGGACATGGTATAGATGACAATCTCACATAGAGATATGGAAGGAAGACAGTGCATCTTGCACTTCTCTTACTTTTACCACTGTACTAGATAGACTATACCTAACTGGTTTGATTTACATTTGATCTTGAAACTTTACATCTAATAGGAATAACAGTCCTATATCATCTCCCATTTTATAGACAGTGAAGAAAGAAATTTATTCCAAAGAATTCTGAACTATCTGATTCCAAGGTCAGTACTCTATCCACTTCTATCCATGGAGTTTTCTTGGCTAAGATTTTTCCATCTCCAGTGTGTCTCCATTTAAAAATGAATAAATGAAATCTACAATTAAAGCTTTAAATTCTGTTAAGTTGGATAGAACCACTTTATATTTTATGATGTTAGAAATTATAATTTTATTTAAAATCAGCCTTACAAAGGAAATTCTTGTATACTAGGTTTATACTAGAGGGTAAATCTTGTTTACCCCCATTACATTTACTTGTCCAAGAAATTGGGTTTTGATTAACATTGGTTGGGAACATTCTCTCTCTCTTTCTCTCCCCTCCCCTCCCTCTCCCTTCCTCCTTCTCTCCCTGTCTTTCTCTTTTCCTCCCTCCCTTTCTCCCTTTCTCTTTTCCTCCCTCTTTGTCTCTCTCTCTTTCTCCCTTTCTTCTCTCTTTCTCCTCTCTTTCTCTGACTCTGTCTCTGTCTCTGTGTCCCTCTCTCTCTCTCCCTCCCTCTCTCTCTTTCCCTCCTTCCCTTCTTTCCTCTCTCTCTCTCTCTCTCTCTCTCTCTCTCTCTCTCTCTCTTTCTCTTGTAGCAGTTCACAATCCTGGTAAAATATAATAGGAATTCTTTCAGTGTTGCTATTGCTAAAAAAATTTTATCACGGGGCACCTAGGTGGCACAGTGGTTAGAGCACCAGCCCCGAAGTCAGGAAGACCTGAATTCAAATCTAATCTCAGACACTTAACACACCCTAGCTGTGTGACCCTGGGCAAGTCACTTAATCCCAATTGCCTCAGGAAAAAAAAATATCACTTTGCAGCTATTCTGGTTATGAACCTTTACACACTTCTCTAGGCTTATTCTCAAACACACATACAAATCTATCACTAGCACCATGCTCAGAGGCTTTCTAATTTGCTAGGACTTGTCAGAGTTTGGGCAACACAGGCAAAGACTTTGTGAATCCATCGGTGCTGCCACCATGTGAGGAAGAGTTAAAGCATGTCTTAAGTAGATCTTTTATATACTGTATACTTCACAGTAAAATCAATCAATAAAAAAATGTTCTAAATCACTATTGATTAGGTAAATGCAAATTAAGACAACTCGAGGTACTACCTCACCCCTCTCAAATTGGTTACAATGACAAGAAAAGACAATGATGAATGTTGGAGGGGATGTGGGAAAAGTGGGACACTGATACATTGTTGGTGGAGTTGTGAAGTGATACAACCATTTTGGAGGGCAATTTGGAACTATCACTAGAAGGCTATCAAACTGTGGACCCTTTGATCCAGAAGTGTCACTATTGGGTCTATAAACCAAAGAGATCATAAAAGAAGGGGAAAGGACCCACATGTGCAAAAATGTTTGTAGCAACTCTTTTTGTACTGGCAAGAAACTGGAAACTGAATGGATGTTTATCAGTTGAAGAATGGTTGAATGTTATAGTATATGAATGTAATAGAATATTATTGTTCTATAAGAAATGATGAGTAAGATGGTTTCAGAAAAACCTAGAGAGAATTACAGGAATTGATGCTGAGTGAAGTAAGCAGAACCAAGAGAACACTGTACATAACAGCAGCAAGATTATGTGATGAGCAACCATGATGGACTTGGCTCTCCTCAGTAATGTGGTGCTTCTAGACAATTCTAACAGACTTGGAATGGAAAATGCCATCTGTAACCAGAGAGAAAATTATGGAGACTCAATGTAGATTGAAACATAGTAAGGAGCATTTCTTATTGAATTAGCTTCTACTATAAACAAGTAGATGCTAATTCAATAAGAAATGCTCATTAATTGATATTTTTTCTCCTCAATAGTATTTTATTTTTCAAAAATACATATACAAATAGTTTCTAACATTCATTTTTGTAGGATTTTGTGTACCAAAAAGCAGAGTAACAGATGCAGAATGGAATGACTAATACAATGGTATAAATTTAGCAAATATCATCATATATCATTTTTATCTGTAACAAAGAATGATATGAATGGGATGTAATAAGAAAGGAAAGCATGGATGAGGTGCAACCTGCTCCCCTGAAAGAGATAACTATATTAATGAGATCACTGATCTACTCAAGTTAAGTATTGAAGAACACCAGTACTCAAAGCTTAATATATCAACAATAAAGTATCACATCAATACAGATTTTTGTGGACATGATCAAACATTATGTCGATCCAGCTAACATGTTGATAACAAGTTGTGGCATTCTGTAGGAGATTTGAGGTAAAAAGCAACAGATAAACTTGGAATGCATACTAATAATCTAAATCCCCAACTTCAAACAAACTGAAAACATTAATTAAAAACTCCAAGGCATCTTGTCTGAGAACGTTTTTTATTACTTCAAATGCATTAGAATGGAATTTTAGTAACACAACTAAACTTTATTTCCTCTGAAAAAAATCAGATGACGTTACACCCCAATTTTTCTATACTTGAGCATGAACTCTGGCTCTTGTAATCAAACAAAATCAGACTATGTGAGACATGCCCAGAAAGTAGCTGGATCTAAAATTTCCATTTCTTTTGAGTTTCCAAAAATCATGCAAATTCCATGCACAATTAGTTGGAACCAAGGCTGCAATCTGATATCTTGATGGCAAAGTAAAATTAATTTGCTAGAAAGAAAAATAACAATTTATATTTTAATACGGCCACTGGCAAGTTACAGATAAACTTAAGAGGGAAAAAACCCTCCTATTTTACCTTCATATACACATAAACACATTTTAGACTAGACTTTAAAAAAAAACATTTTTATCATTTCCAAACGTTTTTTAGAGGAGGCACTTATTTAAACAATTTCAAGAGTGATCTTCATATAAAAGACTGATGTCTAGAATCATAATTTACCCCACTTCAAGTCAGAGGAGCCCTATTTTTTTTCCAGTGGACA
This sequence comes from Myrmecobius fasciatus, assembly GCA_023553655.1. Classification (NCBI taxonomy): domain Eukaryota; kingdom Metazoa; phylum Chordata; class Mammalia; order Dasyuromorphia; family Myrmecobiidae; genus Myrmecobius; species Myrmecobius fasciatus. The sequence continues at coordinate 591,414 of JAJPUD010000021.1, read as the reverse complement.
GTACCATGGTCATAACAGCTTTGACATTCTAGTTACAGAATCATATGGACGTCAAAGACCATCTAGTCCAAAACCTTACCTAAAGAATAATCATCTCTAGAATGTAACTGACAAATGATAATTCAGTCTTCTCTTGCAGACTTCTAATGAAACTATGGAGCAAAAGCTATGACACTCACTACCTCTGCAATATTAGGTAAGTCACCTCTCCTCTCAGTTTACTCATTTGTAAAAATGAGAACTTTGGACCAGATAGTATCTAAGTTTTTTCTTGTTTTAAATCAACAATCATAAATCTTGAGATAGTCATTTGATTCCTAAATAACTGTAATTGTTAAAAAGTTTTTCTTTCCATAAAACTTACCTTTGCCTCATTTCAACTTCCATCCACTACTAGTTCTACACTCTGAAGACAAGCTATGTAATTTAATTTCATTTTAGTTCACAGCTCTTTAAACACTTGAAGAGAGAAAGTATCACACACATACACTCTCCCCCTCTCCCTCCCCATCTTCTTGTCCCTCTCCATCCTCATCTTTCTGTCTCTCTGTCTCTGTCTTTCTCTCCTTCCCTCCCTCTCTTTCCTTCTCTCACTCCTCTTTCTTTCTCTCCCTCTCTCTCTTTCTCTCTTTCTTCCTCCCTCCCTCCCTCCCTAATTCTCTTCTTCTCCAAAAGACTTTATCCCCAGTTTCTTCAATTAGTCTTCTATGTGAAAAGAACTCAAAGGCATTCTCCATGCTGACTGCCTTCTATTAGACTTGATCTTGTTGACCCGTGGCTTTCCTCATAATACTTCATGTGTAACTTGACAGGGACAGAGAACAATGAAATTAATGATCTCTTAGTTCCAGGATATTATACTTTTCAATGAATTCTAAGACTCCACAAGCTTTCTTGGTTGCTATCGTATACTATTGTCTCTTATTCAGATTTTAAAATATTAAAATCCCCAGATGTTGTTTACAGAAACTGTAGTCTATCTGTACAATTTAAGCTCCTACTATGTGACAGGCACAGTGCTGTATTTCCTCTGTCTTGTACTAATCAAATTGGATTTCTGAACCAAGTATAAAATCCATTTAGTCCTATTTAATTTTATCTTATTTACTTTGACTTAATTTTATTTAGCTTGCCAAGATCTTTTTGAATTCTGATTATTATCCATTGTCTTAGCTATCTCTCCTAGTGATATGTGATCTGAAAATCTGATTATCATGCCACCCATGGTTTTATCCAAGTCATTCATAAAAACATTAGATGGCACAAGCATACTCCCATGGACTGAGAGCACTCTATCTCATTCCAAAATGATATCAAGCCATCCTTTGTACTTAGCCATCATATATGCCTTTGTCTTTCTCTACCAACTTCTCTGAAAGTCCCAGTCTAGAAAAATTATTACCAATTTTGACTAGTGTGTTTTAGATAACTGAATGCCCTTTCCTTAGAACTTTATTTTAGAAATTCTACTTGAGATAAAAATTTACAGGGGGAAAAATTAAACCATTTTAGTACCTCTTGATGATATTGTTGCTCCTCAGCTGATCTCAGCTTGTAGATGTCTGGGAAACTCAGAATAAGCGATGAGGAAATAAAGACTTATGAGAAAGTGAAATAAGATACTAGAGCTCTCCACACAAAAACTAGATGTATGCTTGCTAGGTATATTATAGATTTGATTCTGGTTTAGCTACGGATTCGATTACATGATCAGTGAGGTTCCTTTTCATCACCAAGATTTAGTGATTTTGAGAGTTTGGAAATAACAAATGTGGAGATGGAGATTGGGTCTCATTTGGGATGGAAATGAACATTTGTGAGTCATCTGCATTGTGATAATAATTAAATCTATGGAAACTGATGAGGTCATCAAACAAAGGAATAATAAGACAAAAGAGAAGAGGTCTCAAGATAGAACTTTGGATTATACATATAGATAAGTATGTGTTTCAAGTGATGAGACAGGAAAGAAGATTGACAAAAGAATAAGCAAAGAGATAAGAGGAAAAACAGAGAGAATAATTTCACAAAAACCCAGAGAAGAGAAGGTGGTAAATAATGTCAAAAGTAGAAGACATTAAGAATAAGGACTAAGAAAAAAACAACAAATTTAGTGATTAGGAAGTTTTTAGAAATTTTGAAGAAAACAGTTTAAATTAAGTGATGACAGCAATTGCCAAATTGCAAACAGTTAGTTAAGGAATGAGAGGAGAGAAAGATAGTTTAATAGATATACTAAGACTTTCTATTCTGAAGAAGCTTCTTCACTCCTTGGAATTTTCCACCATGTTTCAGCTACCTTCTCCCTCTGAACACATATCCTCCTTCAGCCATTGACAAGTTCCTCTTAGGATCTCCAATTTGAGGAAAGGCCAAAACAAGGCCTACTTCACTCTCTGCATTTTGCAGCCATACTTCCAAGTGGAAAACTTATCCTTCCCTCCCTCCTCAAGTTTTCAATTTCATAATTTCATATTAAAGTATAAAATCCTTAGAAGTATGAACTGCTTTTCCTTTGTTATATTTGTATCCCTATATCTTGACCACGTGTTTGACACATGGTAAATGCTCAGTAAATACTTGTTGATACAACTTGACTTAAATTTGTCTGAGAAGAAATATATGATTATATATTTAGAGGACAGTACATATGGGAAAAGTTCTTAAAGGATGGCAACACTTGGAGATGTTTGAAAATAATGAACAATAAAAAAAAAACTGGAAACAAGAAAAAAGAGATTTCTGAGTGAGAAATCTGCTGGAGAAGATAAGAAGAGATGGGATTTGAGAGAGATGTGAAGAGAATGGCTTTGCAAAGGACAGTCAATTCATTCTCAGAAATTAAAAGTGGAGGGAATTGGAGCAAAGGGAGTTGTATCAAATAGTTTCAAAAAGAAGAGAAAAGGGGAAGAAGGAACTCACTGCAAAATGGCCTTATTTTTTTCAGTAAAATAGGGTTAAGATTTCTTAATTTTTTTATTGCATAGACACCTTTGGCAGTTAGATAAAAAACTATACATCCTTACTTAGGACATAAATTTGTAATGTATCCACTTGGCTTAGTTTTATGATTTCCTCCAGCTCCATGCAGCAGCATAATAGAAAGAAGGAAGGAATGTACATGGAGTTAGATTTTTGGCAATGAATATGTACTGATGGGGATGTGTAGAGTAGTGATGAAACAAGGGGTTTGAGAGCAAAGAACAATGTATAAATGAAATGATTAGTAACATAATTGAGATTGGAAAAAGAGAAAAATAAAGGCAGATCAAGGATAAAGACTTGCAATACTGATGTTTACATACTAATTGTTCACATATAATATCACCTCAAAGATCAAATTTAATTGTAGAATTGCCTATTAAAGCCATAGACACACACACTTCCTCTAGAAGGACTATCCTTGGTTTATTAGGTCCCAATTGCTGTAGTTAAAACTTCAAAGCCACACTTGAGTTACTGTCTCATTCTTAGTCAGTTAAAAGTTCAAGTACTGGGGTCTGGTCTGTTCCGTAGCCAAAACCTGCACCTCCAATTTTAGTATGGTCTTGGTCATTCATTGGTTTATAGGATCACAGATTTAAAGATGTATGGGTCTTTAGATATTATATAATCCATACCTCACTAGACAGATGAAAAAAAAAGCAAAACTCAGAAAAGTGACTTGCCCACAAAAACCTGGGTACTAAGTAACAAAGCTAGAATTTAAAACCATGTCCTCTTGTGTCCATATGCTATATTATGCTGACTCGGAACAGTGTGGGTAGAGCAACAGAAGCAATCATCACTATTAGACAAACAACAACTCAAAGCCCAGGCTTTCCTGACAGTGGGTCAGCAATGTCACTAGTACATGTGAAAGAACACATTGTAGGTAAGACCATTTCCCAGGTTTCTCTATAAATAAGTGTGCTGATCTGTCACAAAGCTCCCATTAAGTTATAATGAGTTTGATGCTTAGATGAACATCACTAAATCCTGAGCAGGACATGAAGTAAGATGAACTGAGAATCACTACAGTTACAGCCATCTGGAAGAGATCAAACTTGTACTATTTTGGAGCTGCCCAAATGTACATTCTCTTTGTCTACAAGGGGGAAAAAGTAAAATACAGAGTGACTTCTGATGGTGTCACTGCAGACAAGCTATGTATATATGCCCAGAAATCTATGAACAATTCAAGGGGGAATGTAAATTAAGAATTACCCCTGCCCACAAAGAGAGACTTGATAGAATGAAGTCACATTAGGAGAACTTTATTGTCCTTAAAACAAGCAAATGCAGTATCAGTGAATTTATATTTAGGAAGTATGATAATCTTAGCATAAAAGGCTTATCAGTCTCATCTGCACTTCTTTTGTCATCAAGATTGAAATCTATTTTTGGGGGGTGGGTAAGGAGAGACAGAATAAAGAAGGAAGAAAAGAGAAAACATGAATGTATTAACTCTGACATACTCTGTGGATCACTACACTATTTTTTCAATATAAAAATATGTGCTAAACACTAGGAACAAACAAAAAAACTGCTAAAAAAGTCATATGCTATTTAACATTAACTATGCATTTGGCTATGAAGTCAGTGCTGTAATTGTCTTTGAAATTTGTACTGCTTTGGAATAAGCCTCCAAGAAAAGATTTACATTTACTTCGAATTTTATATAACCTTCCCAAGTAAGGTCTATAATCCTTACTGAACATTTAATAAAAGAAATAACACTGAAGTCATTGTGCTGGCATAGGATTTAGAGTCAGAGAAGCTGTTCTTAAATCATAGCTCTTCTACTTATTGGGCAGGTAAGTAGTGGACTGAATGGCATGTCTGGCCTGAAGTCAGGAAGATCTAAATTCAAATCCAGCTTCAGATATTTATTAGCTTTGTGTCTCTGAGTAAGTCACTTAACTGCAGTCTGCTCAGATTTATCATATATTTTGGTGGTGGTGGTGATGTTCAGTCATTTTCAGTTATGTTCTACTTGTCTTGATCCTGTTTTGGGTTTTCTTGGCAGAGATACTGGAATGACTGGCCATTCCTTCTCCAGTTTATTTTACAAATGAGGAAACTGAGTCAAAGAGGGTTAAATTTGCCCAGTGTTACACTGGTAATAAGTTTCTGAGGTCAGATTTGAAACCAGAAAAATTTGTCCTTCTGACTTCAAGCTCAGCATTCTATGTCCTGTGCCACCTGGCCATTTTTCCGACTGTAGAATCTTATCTTCCAGGGCTGTTGAGAGACTGAAATAAGATTTTACCCACACCCACACACATACATACGAAATGGAATATCTATATTGTATATAGATGTTATAGATATATAGATGAATTACATATGTTATATGACATATATCTATGCATTTATAATATGTATAGGTAATATATATATACAGAGTATATATGATTTTTAACTTTAAAATGCTAAATAAATGCTAGCTATTATAATTTTTATTGTATTTATTAGTATTGGGTGTGATGTACTTTAGGTCTGTTTCCTCATTCATAAAGTGAGAGAAATGAACTAAACGACCTCAATGTTTTAAACCTTGATATTATGAACCTCAAATAAAGTCATAAATATTGATTTTTCAATATTTTATGTTTAAAATACATGCATGAAATTACATAGTACCAAATGGATTTATATTTTATCTTGTATAAAAATAGTTCTTAATATATCAATCCACTTTCTGTTAACAATTTGGTATTTTTTCAAGCTCAATATTTTAATTGTTATTTCAAATATAATGCCATAATCTACAAATATAAGAATCTCTGATAATAATACTAAAATATTCATGCTGAAATGGCAGCTAATTGAATTATTTATTAATGTGAAACATAATTAGAATGAGTATTTTAATGTCCAGAGGATATATGGATATATACATGTGTGCTTATACACATACACACACATACACACACATACATAGACATACACATATAGAAATGAGATAGATCTCTCTAGCTCTGTCTCTTTCTTTCTATTTCCCTCTCTCTCTTTTTCTCTCATATACATACACATATATATATATGTATATATGTATGTATGTATGTATGTATTTTTTTATGTATAGGAAGGCAAGGGCTTCTCCACTGCAACTCATCTATAGCTATAGTATACTCTAAAGAAAACAAGCATTTGGAAGTTTGAGAGTAAAATGATGAAATCCAGTCGTGGGCTTCATCACATAAAACAAAGAAGATAATCCCACACTAATATCCGAGAAGTTGATCCTTCAAGCAGGTTAAATAATCCTGTCCAAAGCTTCCTGGGGACATCTTTATTTTATTAGATAATATTCCTCATGCAGTATCAACTGTTATTAGAAGTAATCTCACTTTTGATCCCATTGATCATGATAAAAAGCTAGAATTGGAATTGTTGTTAGTTACAGATTATTTTGAACAAGTGCCCAATTAGAAAATAAACAGGATTTTTAACTTATTTGGGAGAGAGACATGAGGGTATAATAGATAAGATACTATGCCATAATATTGCATCAGAAAGACCTCGACATATCTGCAACACTTTTTTAGCTGTTTGGCCATAGACAAGTCATTTAATTTCTATGAAACTGAGTTTTCTCATCTGTAAATTTGGGATAATAATATACATAGTAATTATTATGAGGTTCAAACAAATTAATATCCATAAAAAGCTTGTAAATTTTAAATCATAGGAAGACCCAGACCCTGGACTGGGTATGGCAGATATGTTTGAAGTACTATATAAATTCAAATTATTTTTTTATAGGGCCTGAATATTTTTATGCAATCAATGAACCATGTAGAGAAAAACAATAAATACATTTCTTTTTTCCCCTCTTATTAATTTGTAGAATAAAGTGATGAACTGAATATATACATTACCCTGAATAATTTACATAGAGTATGGGTTGGACATACCAACTGCTCCAGGCCTGCCCAGCCCATGAATGACATAATTACCATCCAACTTGTTTAAAAATATTTGACTTTTTTAAAAAAATTTTTAGAAATTTAGATAATAAGATATCTTAAACCTTTCCTTCAGGATTCACCAATATTCTAGCAAAACTCTATCCTTTTCACCAATTCTTATTTCTTCTTCTCTTCCTGATTATAAATACCAATCAATCCCAAAGTAAGGCTCTGTTGGTGCTTTTAAAAAATCTTCAATTGTGGCTCATTTCAGCTGTCACTGCCCAATGATAGTGATTTGCATAAAAAAGAGTTTATTTAATTCTTTTTTTCTTTTAAGGTAAAACTGGTTCAAAACTGTTGTCATTCATATGAGGAATACAAGCTGCTAGCCCTTTAAACAGCAGGTACGGCGTTGGAGGTTGGAATTAATTAGCATTTAGAAAACCTACACACTATATGAAACCTCTTTAAGGGCATGTTTGTCCTTCCTTGAAATGAATATAACTCCTAAAATTAAGAGGCACAACAGGCATTATGTAAAGACACTTAGAAAATATATCTTGGGATTGGGGGAAGGGGAACATATTGCTCTTTCTAAGAAATTATTCATGAAGTTCATTGAAACAATGAGTTAACAAATATCTTGCCTGATTTTACTAAAAACCTTTTTCATTGTTTTCATGGACAAACTTATTTCATGTATAAATATATGTGCCATTCAATTTTTATGCACATAAATATCTCCACAGTTAATTTTATTGGCTATCCTATTATTTAATCTCTAAAGTATCATGAGATGGAGACTATTTTCCAAAAGGAGTGTCTTCCTCATTCTAGAATTCTTTTTGATTTTTTTCCCTTCATGAAGGTCTCAGGGGTACCTGAGGGCATACTTTAACATCTTTAAAAAGCTAGGTCTTTACTATCCCAAGGTTCAGCCTCACATCAAAGTCTTAATAACCTATGTAAAAAAGTCCTTTTAAGTCATTTACGGTGTTTAATTTATATGATGAACATATTTTAAAATTATAAAAATGATTGATGCCAGATTTTTAATGACATGGTAATAAGTGACCATCTGTCTATATCTAAGAGTAAGGGGGTTGGGAAGTATCACATTATTATTTGGCCTACAAAGAGAAGGGAGAGTGATGCTAATTAAAAAGTACATTATGATTGCCTGAAAGCAATGTCTAAATGCTACAACTGAATTGCCTCTGAATCCAAATTTGGGGAAAAGTTTACAACATCAATGATTTTTACCCATGTCTGCACAACAACACTTCACTGTCATTTCCAAAAAGTTGCAATGGAAAACAAAGAAAAACAATGGGGCAGAAAGCTGTTATCTACAGAAACTCCTGGCTTGTCCTATCACTAATGCTTCTATTTTTCTTCTAACATTTCTCATAGCATCATTTATGTGCTTGTTTAATCTTCCTGACTAGATTGATAGTAAGCTCCTTAACAGAAGAGATTGTGTTTTACTCAACTCTGTAAATATCTGCCTCACCCCTCCCAGTGACTATGATAGGGCTTTTGACATAATCAGAGGCATAAGGAGCCCAAATCACACAAATTAAGTTCATGGGGGTGAAAGAAAGATGGCACATAAAACACCCCCACTTTAAGGATGCTATTGTACCAGGGTGGAGGTAGGTCTCTCTGGAGTTTCCTCTTGGTAAGGCAACAAAATACGGGGTTACTAGTCAATTGTTGGAGGATTATTATGAACAATCAGTAGCCCTTATGTCAGAATCCTGATGCCAAATCCTATTAGCTTTATGTTAGTCACAGCTCTACATATAATGGGAACTCAAGAAATTGTTTTTTGAAAGAATGAATAAACAGAACAGTAATTCTGTGTAGGTTCTTTCTGTGGTCTAGTAACTATCCTTGACCACATCTAGGTGGAAGAACATTCACCATTGTTTCTAGGACTGAAAAAGAGGAGGTGCTTCAAGAGTGTAGGGACATAGATTCTTTATCTTTTCTGCCAAGGTTCAATAATCTTTTAGGCTCTAGCCTACTCTCTTTGGTTCCCCAAAGGGCTTCAGGTCACTCAATAAATATTATTAAATATCTATTATGATCCAGGCACTACACTAAGCATTGGCAAAAAGAGACAAAAGAGTCCCTATCCTCAAGGAGTTTATAATCTAGTGGAAGAGACAATAAACTATTTTTGTGCAAACAATCTGTTACAGGATAAATGGGAAATAACAAAGGGAAGGCATAAAATTAGGAGGGATTCAAAAAGCTTCTTCTAAAAGATGAGGTTTTAGTTGCGACTTGAAGGAAATCAGAAGACAAAGTTGAGAAGGGAAAAGATTTCAGGAAGGGGAGACAGCTAAAGAAAATGCCCAGGGCCAAAAGATGGAGTATCTTGTTCCTAAAACTGCCAGCAGGCCAATGTCAATGGATCAAAGAGCCTTTGCTGGAGAATAACATGTAAGAAGACTGGAAAGGTGGGGGTGGGAGGAGGGGTTAGACTAAGGGCTTGGAATGCCAACAGAGGATTTGTTTTTGATCCCAGAGGTGATAGGCAGCCACTGGCATTTATTGGGTAAGGATAGATGTGACATAAGCTTCAGAAAAATCCCTTTGTCAGTTGAAGGGAGGATAAACTGAAGTGGGGAGAGACTTGAGGCTGGCAAACACACCAACAGAATACTGCAGTAGTCCAGTGAGGTGCCAAAAACCTGCACTAGTGTGATGGCAGTTTTTTAGTAAAAAGGAAAAAAAAATCATCAAAAGATTTTGTAAGGTGAAAATAACAATACTGGGCAATAGCTAGCATAGAGAGGAAGGGTTAGGTGGGCAGGGGTGGAGTGAGAGATAATTGTAAGGAGTTGAAGATGATCTCTAGGTTAGAAACCTCAGGGACTAAGAGGATATTGTTGCTTTTGACCTTAATAGGAAACTGGGGGGGGGGGGAGGGGAGAAGCAGAGTTGGGAGGAGAGCTTGGGAGGAAAGTTGCGTTCAGTTTTGTATGTGTTGGGAAAGACCACACTTAACAGAAAATAAGATTGTGATTTGGAAATACTAAAAGCACTTAAATGCTAATTAATTGACTTAACCATGTGAAAGTGAAAAAGTAACTGAAAAAAATGATAGTGTAAAGAAACAAATAAGGGACACAGAGTTCAACTTTTCTCAGTTCTGCCAGTGTGGCTATGAATAGCAAAGTAGAATTTAATGGATAGAGTGTTATACTTTAAGTCAGAAAGACCTGAGTTCAAATTTTTCCTCAAATACTTATTAATTGCAAGAACATGGTTGTCATTTAATATCTTCAACATTAATTGGAGATGCTTACCTCACATGGTTGCTCAATGGATCAAATAACATTTATAAAATACTTTGTAAACCTTATAATGCTATATATAGGCTTGCTATTATCATCATCATTATTATTATACTACCAGTTTTTATTCTCTAATATCCAAGCTTCTCCCTTTCCCTTAATATTTACCACTTCTGCAAGTATTTCCATCAGAGTTATTATGAAGTATATTTTATCTCAGAAAGATTGAATGAATTAGGGATTGAAATCAAGGTACAAAGGAAAGATTTTGTTTATCACTAAGTTGTTATTTATTTACTTTATTTTTTCTCATGCTTCTGTTCAACCCAGGTCTCCTATTACATCATGCTATGGAGAAGATCCTGATTCTTCAAGATTGTTGTAGCAGGACATAAGCAAGAAGGTCATCAAGAATAGATCCAACAACATCTGTGTGTCTGTACTCTGGGATGATGCTTTTCAATAATATCTCAACAACATGTCGTGGAAAGCACTAAGAATGCACAGCCCAAAACGAAATAATCTTTGTCTTCAAGGAAATTACATTTTTTTAAAGCAGAAACACAAAAATTGGTTGTGATTCATGATATAAAATTAGTACAAGTAAATAAGACAAATTCAAGTGAAATGAAGAGAAAATTGGGTGCTTTAGTAACTAAGGGGATAGAATCTCAGAATTGGAAAACAGCTCAGAAGACAACTAATCGTATTCATAGGATTTGAAGTTCCATGCACTGAAAGGGCTCAGAATGGTAGAAGGGAAGGAAGCACAGGAAGTGCTTCTGCTTAATGAATTAAAATTGAAGAGGGGTTGACTTACCTAGAAATGAAGAAATATAAAAGGGCTGGGAAGATGTAGTTTGGGAACCATTTTATTAGATGAAGAGCATAGGAATGAATGTCATAAAGTCTTCTGCTTTTTCAGCAGATTGGAGGTATACCTCTTCCTCATTGCATGGTCATGCCCTGTCAAATTCTGCTAAAGAAATTCATGGGTGAAAATTTCATATCTAAATATTTTGCTCAAGGGCAAAGCTCTTGTGCCTATAGGATAGTTAAATGGTATGAGTACAGGATAAATATAGTCATAAATGATTCTTCAGGATTAATAACTTTGCAGCCTTAGGACATTGAGGAAAAGGGTATAAGTATGGTATCCCCAAATACAAACAAGGAAGCTTTGCATTGTTGCAGTTGGGGTAATGCTGAGGAAAGGGAGTAAATACTTGAGATCACAAAATTTGAAAAGACAAGAACTATTAAAATTATAATTGTTATGATGATTTTTATTTTGATTAGACCTCTGATTTCACAGTTGTAGAAAATTTCCAATACTAGAATTCCTTCCACATATATAACTTATACAGACCTATACTTCATGCAGAGTTGGGTAGGGAATTCTGAGATACCCCAGATTATATAGACAGATGTGGCAGAAGCAGGACTGGATACGGGTCTTCCTGACTCGTACATTAACTCTAACTACTATGCTACATCACTGTTCACATTATCTAGTGTCCTTTAGCTTAATTTAGAAATAAAAAATATTTTCATTTATTCTTCAGTTCACTATTTTATTATTTTATCTTACTTTTAGATTATTACTACTGCTTCTTCTCCTGTTGTTCCTGCTACCTTTCCTCCATCTTCTCCTCATTCCTTCCCTGTTCTTTCTCCTTCCTTTTTTTCCTCCTTCTTTCTCTTTCCCTTCTCCTTTTCTTTATTCTTTTCTTCAGCATTTTCATACCCTACTACCTCCAGTCTGGTTATAATATCCACCACCACCCCCAATCACTGACTGGAGATCAGCAACTTATTTGTATTTTACAGTCTTAGAGCAATCACTTCAGTCACTCAGAGGTTCATAGATTTGCCCATGATCCATCAGGTTAGTATGTGTCAGTAGCAAGGCCCAGGTCCATTGCTCATAGATCCATTCTCTATCCACTGAATCACCAAGTTAAAGAAGTATATGTCTTGGTGAATAATCACCTGGTAAATCTGTGGTCTAATTGGGACCAGCACACTTGTCCTTGATCTGCAGCACTGATCTTAGCCTATGGAGCCAAATTGTTATTTACACTATCCAGTAATTAAATAGACAGTGTTTCCTACTTCCATTTTTCATTCCTTTCATTCAAGCCCACCCACAATGCCCTCAAAGTTGTCCCTATTAGGGTGGTCATAAGTCTAAAATAGGAATTTTTTTTCACTACAATAGAATAAACTTTAGTATAGACTTTGCTGTCTAGCTATAGATTCCATATTCTGCATTTACTAGAAAAGATTTAAATGTATATCATATTATAGCTTTGTAGTAAAATTGAAAATTTTGTTGTACAAAAACTCTGTAAAATTGAATCCTAGAAATTTGAGGCAATAGAGCAGAGGAGAAAGTGAACTAGACTTGAAGCAGGAAAGAACAGAGTTGAAAACCTAGGCCTGAAATTTGTTATTTGTGGTTCCTGAACAAATTACTTAATTTCTATACTTTCAGATTCCTCTTCTACAAAACAGGCATATAATACTGCTTTTGAGAATCATGCATATCCAGCTAGAGTTGGAAGGGGCATATGCCTAGTCACTGTTATTGTTTTGCTGTCATTGTTCAGTTATTTACAATTATCTGGGACCCCATTGGGGGTTTTCTTGGCAAAGATACTGGAATAGTTTGCTATTTCCTTCTCCAGCTCATTTTACAGATGAAGAAACTGAGGCAAACAAGATTAAGTGACTTGCCCAGGGTCACACAGGTAGTAAGTGTCTGGGAACAGATTTGAACTCAAGAATATGAGTCTTTCTTACTCCAGACCCAACACTACCTCCATTATGCTATCTAGCTGCCCCTATTTCTGGTCCAACAATCTTATATTACAAATGAGGAAGCACCACCTCAAGGTCACCCAGTAGTAAACAGCTGAGACATGACTTGGCTTCAAGTCATTTGACTTAAAGTCCAATATTTTTCTCCCAAATCTATATGTCATATGCATGTATACAAATATCCACAAAAATACATAAATATGACTTTGTAAAGTGTTTTATATGTGTATCAAAATTTTAAAAAAGAAATTGTGAGGAATATACTTGATTTCCAAAAGTTTTACTTTCTTTCTGTTATTTCAACTCGAAGCTAAATAAAATTTTGACCTATATTCTAATATTATATAGCAAGTTCATTTTAATTTTTAAGGCTTAGGGGGTGGGAATGAAATTTTCAAACTATCCATTGTTCTTTCCCATTTCTACCTACTAACTGTATGTGTGACAAATAGAAGAAACAGCAAGTAGGAGAGCATTGCTCTGGTGTCTCAGAGACAAGATAGATGTTAACCAATAGTATAATGTCTCTAATTTTGTTTTTTAGGGATATTCCATATTGGCTCTAAATCCTATGGCAGCATTCCTCTGATGTGGAAATAAATAATTTGCAAAAATCACTGTATAATCTGGTGATTCTGGTGTTTCACAAGATAGTGATGGAACCTTTATCACTTTTGAAAAATCTGCTTTAGATATTTTTCAACTAAGGTACAAAACAAGATCACCCAAACAACATAAAGAAAACCCCTCAATTAACAGGTTCTCCATACTAGGGAATAAAGAGGGATAATCACAAATACTGTCCTCACTGTAAAGACCATATTGTTTTGTTTTGCTTTGACCTATTTGATGCCTAATCATTTTTTAAAATACTATGAGTAAGTGTCTGGAATAGCAACATTATTTTCAGCATTCTGTAAGAGAATGGTACCACTAGATACCTGTCAGATAGGCTAAAATGACAGGAAAAGATAATGACAAATGTTGGAGGGGATGTGGGAAGGCTGGGACACTGATACATTGTTGGTGGATCATTATACATGGTAACAACAAGAATATATGATGATCAATTCTGATGGACATGGCTCTCTTTAAAAATGAAATGTTTCAAACCAGTTCCAATTGTTCAGTGAAGAAAGCCATATACACCCAGAGAAAGGGATATGAAATGTGGACCACAACATGACATTTTCATGCTCTCTATTGATGTTTGTTTGCATTATGTTTCCTTTCTCAGATTTTTTTCTTGTAGATCTGATTTTTCTTGCATAGCAAGATAACTGTAAAAATATGTATACATATATTTGATTTGTCAAGTAGTTTAACATAATTAACATATAGTAGACTTCTGCCATCTAAGGGAGAGATGGGGACTGGGGGGGGGATTTGTAACGGAAAGCTTTGTAAGGGTCAATGTTGAAAAATTACCCATACATATATTTTGCAAATTAAAAACTTAGTGACATGAAGCTATCATGGTGGAGGGCATCGGTGAATGAAGCACCACAGGAGAATCTTAATGTAGGATTTGTGAATCTGTGACTAGGAAAGGTTTACTGAAGTCACGCCAGTGCTATTGTCTGCTTTACAGGGAGCCATGTAGGTTAGACCTACCTTGCTCCTTCTGACATCTCCTATCAGGGGAAAAATACTGCTGTTCTTCACTATAAAAATGACTAGCTATGCTGAATTGATGGACACAGATAGTATATCTAATGACCTTTTTAATTGGCACTATAATGATTAATTGATGCCTTCAGAAAACTCTAGGAGCTCTCATTACTGAACAGCATGGGGGCCAGGCAGACTCTGTAAGTGACCGTTTTTACTAAATAGTCATCATCTCATATAATATTCTAAAGATAAATTATCTATTATACCAGGTCTTTCAGAAGCTGATGAGCATTCTTAGGTTAATATTAATAATAACTATAATTTGTATAGCACTTTTAAGCTTGGAAAAAAAACATGCTATATTCTATTTATCACAACAATTCTGGGAGATAGGTACCATTACTATCATCATTTTGTGGATGGAGAAACTGAGGAACATAGAGATTAAATTATTTGCCCAGGGTTATATAACAAATAAATATCTGAGCTAGGATTTGAACTCAGTTATTCTCAAGTCTAAGTCAAGTGCTCAATGGACTGTACCTGGGTGACAGTAAAAGAGTTCTATATTTTTAAATATGGTTTATTTATATGGAATTAATTCAATTGTAATATCACATTAGAAATGGCTAAAAGAATAAGGTTCAACAACTAGAAAAATCTCAACTTATTGAGTATACAAACAAAATTATTTGGTTGAACTAGAAGCAAATTCAAGAAAGAGGAAAAAATCATTTATCACTGGGTAAAAAGTATGCTTGATGTCATCTGCTTAAACAAAAAGATAACAAGTATATGTCCAAATAGACTTCTATAAGATAGCAGGAAAAGAATGAACAAAAGGGGGGGTAATCCAAAATTCTAGGTAAGAAAGTAAGAGGAAAGAAAAATAGATGAGAATCCTAATATATGAATTTAGTACATATAGGTAAGTATTTCTCTTCCTTTCTTCAATATTTTAAGCTACTTTTATATATATGTTTCTAATGAAAAAAAAGATCGGTATAAAACATGAGTGATAGAATTGTAGACAGTTGATAGAACTTTATCTGTTCTCTCTGGACATCAAAACTTGATACCCACTTAAACATAATAAAATCCTTTTTCCACAGAAAAATAAATTAATTAAAGGTTCTCTCCATCCCTCCAGTTTCTTATGAGGGTGCTAAGGATAATACAGTTGTTTTTATTAATGATACTATTTTGGCCTTTCTTCTTGAAGATGACTATAGGGAAAGAAACACCATGTTATGCAAACAAATTGTAGTTGAGTAAGGGAGGGCTGTGCAAGGTCATCCACCTCACTTTCCCCTCCAGAAACATCTGGGTCCAGTGACCAAATATAGATCAGATGGACTGGAGATGGCCCTGGATGAAATGGGAGACCTTGGCCTTTTTAAATTATTGCCTTTAATAGGTCTCCGACTTAAATTCACCACCCATTCAGTGAGTAGCACAGATAAGAAAGAAATGAGGCAAAGATTGACATTTTTTTATCTAGTCTGGAAAAAAAAAAAAAAAGAAGAAGCAATCGGGAAAGGAAAGACTCTCGGGGTTTCTGGCCAAAATATTAACAATTGCTATTTACATTTACCCTCAGTCAATCAGGGCCAAAACAAAGACCAATTGAACTTGACTTGGGCCTTTTACTAGCCAATTAATGAGAGCCACAATGATTTGGATTTAAGCCATAGTCTTTCAGAAAAAAATTGATTCTAAACGTACAGGTAAGATGTCTGCTCAATATTGCCACATGTATAATGGAAGTATTAAGTGACTGTAGGAGCAAAGGTATTAAAATCCTCTAATGCTAATAATCATGTGACCATGGACAAGCCATTTATCATTTTCCTCATTTATAAAATAAGGATATTAGATTAAATAGCTCAAGAAGTCCCTTGTAAACTTTGATTCATGACTCTTCCCTTGCTTATAGTCAAAATTCTCATGATACCAAAATCTGCCATCTTTCAACTTTATTTAATTTCTTGTGGAATTTAAAATCAAAGAACTTTCTATCAGGTAGGAGCTCTGGTGACCATGAAATCCAATCCCTCATTTTTTCATTTGAGAGGATAAATGACTTGCCCTAAGTCATAAAACTAGTCAACAAAAGATCTGTGAATGGAATTTGGATCTCTTTCTATTGCCTTTAACTCTATTATCTGAAAAGATATCTTTATTAATCTTGCTTTTTTATTTTTGAATGCTGTTACCTTTTGGGCTCATTGGCTAGTTCTCTATACAACAATTCTAGATGATGTTATTGTGTGACTTAGGAAGTCTGATTCAAGATATGAGCTAGTAAAAACTGAGTTGAATTAAATTAGCAGCTTAACTGTAATACAGACTTCCTTAATGATGTTTTGAGACTCGTTTTTTCAGCTTTGGAAAACATTTTGTGTTTTTGTATCAAATACTTTGAATTAAAGAAAAATATTAATTTTGCTTTCTGTTCTACTTAAGATTAAAATCTGGGGACTTTAAATTTATGTCTTCTAACAATATATTTACTTTTAAAGGGGCAGTCCTCTGGAAAGCAAGCTTCTGACGCATAGTATACGTAGCTTTAAAGACCAAAATCATTTTTGCTTAATAGATTAAGAAAAACCCCTAACAATTTTGGATCCATTACATTTTTACCCACTCAAAAATGACAAGGGTCATGATGACAATGGGAAAAATAGCAAGAATATTTATAGACTAGGAAGAAAAAATGTCACCATAGTGGGTGGTGAATTATTTTCAACTTTCATGCAATTTTTTTCCCCCTACAATTCAAGAAACCCTGAAGCAGATGGCCTGCTGTAACTGAAAATGGGCTTCAAGGGCACAGATTTGGTGTTGTAAATGAGTAGACCATAATCTCTCTGGACTTCAGTTTTCTTATTTGAAAAATAGTGATTTAGATTAGAATATTTCTATGAAGCTTTCCAGTTCTAGTGAAATGTCTATGAAATTCTTTAAGGCCTACATGGAAGAGAAAGTTATTGTAATTAAGCTCTTTCCAAAAAGTATATGATGCTCCCAGGAATATCTCTTTCTGTTGAATTCTTGAATAACTTTAGATGAAAAGAGGGCCCAAGGCTGCCACATCTATGGAAGAGGGAAACTATCTATCAATATCTTCTGCTGTGAATTCTAGAGGTTTATTTTTCTTATTGATAAGTATTACTTCTTTCTCTCCTCGATATCTTAAGTTCTTTTTTGATTCTTTGTGCTTATTCTATGTTTTCATATCATATACTTTGAATTGAGAGGAGAAAACATTTATTTGTCAATCTTTAGTACTTTAGCTACTCACAATTAAAATATGAAAACTAAGATACTGTATAGAGGTCAAACAACAATGAATAGTCAAATTGTATAACCATTTGTCATCATAAAGGTTAGAAAATTTTTATTTCCAGTTTCCAAGTCAAACTTAATCTGCTTTTTATCAACTTTAATTATATTACAGATATTAACAAATAAGTGTTTATATAATATATTCAGATGAATATATCAACTAAAATGAAATTATAAAATAAGAAATATAGAATTAGAATAGACATTGTATTATCAAGAACAATCATCCCATTGTACATATAAGAAAACTGAGATCTTTCAAGAGGTCCAACGATTTGCCCCAAGTTATATACATAGCAAGAACAGCCAGGATTTAAAACCAGATTTGATTCCAAAGAACATTATCTCTTCTCACTACAACTCTGCCTCCTTTATAAAGATTTATTTGAAGGGGGGGAGGGGAGGCTATAAGTATGTACTGAAAATTAACTCTAGTTACAAACTGCTTAATTTCTATAAAAACTATAGTGTAGAGGTAATTATATTTATTTCTTTAGATTTTATTGATGCTATTTTGATATTTGATATTTTGGAAATTATATTGCTCACCATATACTCAAAACATTCTGACATTCAATTCTAAAATGGGTGATTTTTTCATAAACTGTATGGCAATAATAAACTTAATAACTGACAACTGTATGGTTCTTAAGATCTTCAAAGCACTTTACATATATTATCTCATTCATTCCTTACAAGAATTCTTTGAGGTAAGTATTATTATTATTCCCATTTTACAGATAAAAAATCTGGAGCTCAGAAAAGTTAATTGACTTCTTCATTGTTACTCAACTAATTGCCTTCAAACTCAAATCTCTCCAGACTGTAACTCTAGCACTTTTTCTACTATTCTGTTCTGCTCCAGAAGTGAGATAAAAATATGAATCAAAATGTAACTGAAATAAGCAAAGAATGCACTAGATTTAAAAAAAAATTTATGTATGCATACCATGAATTTACAAAACATATCCGAATAGCTCAAATTTTTAAAATCCCATTAGTCTTTAAATAGTCCTAGGAATTTGTGTAGAAAATATATTTTTCATGTTATGGCTTATGGCAAGCTTGGTCTAGTGCAAGATAAAGAGAGTTTTAAAAATGTGCCTTGTGTCACAAAAAGCCAAGCCCTTGATCATTCAACAAGTGTTTATTAAGTACTTACAATGCACCAACCCTGCATTAAAGGTTGGAGATAACAGAAAGTCAAAAACAATCCCTGTCATTAAGAAGCACATGTTTTAATGGGATGACAATTTGTAAATAACTACATATATACAGAATGCCTATATCAGCAGCTGAGAGAACCAGAAAATGCCTCTTCCTATAGAAGTGAGAATTTGATCTGAATTTTGAAGAGCGCCAAAGAAAGCAAAAAGTGAAGGGGAGGAGGGACAGCATCCTAGGCATGGGGTCAAGGATAGTTATTGAAAATGCACAGAGACAAGAAATAGCAATCTATTGTATAGCTAGATCATAGAATGTGTAGAGGCTAGTAAGGTTTAAGAAGAATGTAAAAAACTGGAAGGAAGCAGGTTGTAAAGCCCTCCAAATGCCAAAGAAAAAACTTGAAATTTGATCTCAGAGGCAATAATGGGGCTCTGGAGTTTGTTTAAAGAGGGGTGGACAACATGGGCAAATTTGTGTTTTTAGAAAAATCATTTTGACAGCTGAGTTAAGGAGGAATCAGAGAAGACAAAGATTTGAGGAAGGGAGGCCTTTATTAACATATTGTAGGAAAAAGGTTTGTGACTAAATTGGATATGTGTTAAGAGTGAGAGCAAAGACTAAAGAATAATACTGAAGTTGAAAGCCTGGGTGACTGAGAATATAGTAGTACCCTTAAGGTTGATAAGGAAGTTCAGGAGAGAAGAGAGTTGCAGGTAGGGGCCAGAGGAAAGGAGAAATAATGAGTTCTTAAAAACCCCCAATCAAATACCAAACTTGAAATCCTAAAAATAAAAGGAGAGATTAGTAAAATTGAAAGTAAAAAAACTATTGAATTAATAAATAAAACTAAAAGTTGGTTTTATGAAAAAACCAACAAAATAGATAAACCTCTAGTTAATTTAATTAGAAAAAGGAAAGAGGAAAATCAAATTGTTAGTCTCAAAAATGAAAAGGGAGAACTTTCCACCAATGAAGAGGAAATTAGAGCAATAATCAGGAGTTACTTTGCCCAACTGTATGCCAATAAATTTGATAACCTAAGTGAAATGGAGGAATATCTACAAAAATATAGATTGCCCAGATTAACAGAAGAGGAAATAAATTACTTAAATAGTCCCATTTCAGAAAAAGAAATAGAACAAGTCATTAATCAACTCCCTAAGAAAAAATCCCCAGGACCAGATGGATTTACATGTGAATTCTACCAAACATTTAAAGAACAGTTAACTCCAATATTATATAAAGTATTCGAAAAAAATAGGGAATGAAGGACTCCTACCAAACTCTTTTTATGATACAGACATGGTACTGATACTTAAACCAGGTAAAACAAAAACAGAGAAAGAAAATTATAGACTAATCTCCTTAATGAATATTGATGCAAAAATCTTAAATAAAATATTAGCAAAGAGATTACAGAAAATCATTCCTAGAATAATACACCATGACCAAGTAGGATTTATACCAGGAATGCAGGGATGGTTCAATATTAGGAAAACTATTAACATAATTGACTATATTAATAACCAAACTAACAAAAACCATATGATAATCTCAATAGATGCAGAAAAAGCATTTGATAAAATTCAACATCCATTCCTATTAAAAACATTAGAGAGTATAGGAATTAATGGACTTTTCCTTAAAATAGTCGGTAGCATCTATTTAAAACCATCAGCTCGCATCATATGTAATGGTGATAAACTGGAACCATTCCCAATAAGATCAGGGGTGAAACAAGGTTGTCCACTATCACCATTACTGTTCAATATTGTATTAGAAATGCTAGCCTTGGCAATAAGACAAAAAAAAGAGATTAAAGGAATTAGAGTAGGTCATGAGGAAACGAAATTATCACTCTTTGCAGATGATATGATGGTCTACTTAGAGAACCCTAGAGAATCAACTAAAAAACTATTAGAATTAATCCACAACTTTAGCAAAGTTGCAGGATACAAAATAAATCCACATAAATCATCAGCATTTTTATACATCACCAACAAAATGCAACAGCAAGAGATAGAAAGAGAAATTCCATTCAAAATAACTATCGATAGTATAAAATATTTGGGAATATATCTGCCAAGGGAAAGTCAGGATCTATATGAGCAAAACTACAAAACACTCTCCACACAAATAAAGTCAGATCTAAAGAATTGGAAAAACATCAAGTGCTCTTGGATAGGTCGAGCGAATATAATAAAGATGGCAATACTACCTAAACTAATCTATCTATTTAGTGCTATACCAATCAAACTCCCAAGAGATTATTTAACTGAACTAGAAAAAATAACGACAAAATTCATCTGGAAAAACAAAAGGTCAAGAATTTCAAGGGAATTAATGAAAAAAAATGCAAATGAGGGTGGCCTAGCTGCACCAGATCTAAAACTATATTATAAAGCAGTGGTCACCAAAACCATTTGGTACTGGATAAGAAATAGAGTAGTGGATCAATGGAATAGGTTAGGTTCACAGAACAAAATACTCAATGACAATTGTAATCTAGTGTTCGACAAACCCAAAGACCCCAATTTTTGGGATAAAAACTCACTATTTGACAAAAACTGCTGGGATAATTGGAAAATAGTCTGGAAAAAATTAGGCATTGGCCCACACCTAACACCATATACCAAGATAAGGTCAAAATGGATTCATGATCTAGGCATAAAGAATGATATTATAAACAAATTAGAACAATGTAGGATGGTTTACCTCTCAGACCTGTGGAGGGGGAAGGAATTTGTGACCAAAGAAGAACTAGAGGTCATCATTAATCACAAAATAGATAAGTTTGACTATATCAAGTTGAAAAGTTTTTGTACAAACAAAATGAATGCAGACAAGATTAGAAGGGTAGCAGTAAACTGGGAAAATATTTTTACATCCAAAGGTTCTGATAAAGGCCTTATTTCTAAAATATATAGAGAATTGACTCAAATATATAAGAATTCAAGCCATTCTCCAATTGACAAATGGTCAAAAGATATGAACAGACAATTTTCAGACGAAGAAATTGAAACTATTTCCGGTCACATGAAAAGGTGCTCCAAGTCACTATTGATCAGAGAAATGCAAATTAAGACAACTCTGAGATACCACTACACACCTGTCAGATTGGCTAAAATGACAGGAAATGATGATAGCTGTTGGAGGGGATGTGGGAAAACTGGGACACTGATACATTGTTGGTGGAACTGTGAACGGATCCAACCATTCTGGAGAGCAATTTGGAGCTATGCTCAAAGAGTTATCAAACAGTGCATACCCTTTGACCCAGCAGTGTTTCTACTGGGCCTATATCCCAAAGAGATTTTTAAGGAGGGAAAGGGACCCACATGTGCAAAAATGTTTGTGGCAGCCCTTTTTGTAGTGGCAAGAAACTGGAAATTGAAAAGATGTCCATCAATTGGAGAATGGCTGAATAAATTATGGTATATGAATGTTATGGAATACTATTGTTCTGTAAGAAATGACCAACAGGAGGATTTCAGAGAGGATTGGAGAGACTTGCATGAACTGATGCTGAGTGAAATCAGCAGAACCAGGAGAACATTATACACAGCAACAAGACTATACGATGATCACTTTTGATGGACATGGTTCTCTTCAACAATGATGTGATTCAAACCAGTTGTGCTGAGATGAAGATAGTCATATACATCCAGAGAGAGGCCTGTGGGAACTGAGAGTGAACCACAACACAGCATTTTAACGCTTTCTGTGAATATTTCCATGCATTCTGTTTTCCTTCTTAGGTTGTTTTTTTTTCTTCTTCTCTTTCTAGATCTGATGTTTCTTGTGCAGTAAGATAACTGTATAGATATGTATACATGTATTGTATTTGTCATATAATTTATCCTATCTAGCATGTATTAGATTACCTGTCATCTAGGGGTGGGGGGCGGGGGGAGGGAAAGGAAAAGCTTTGGAAAAAAAAAGTTTTTTTTTTGCAAAGGTCAATGTTGAAAAGTCACTCATATGTTTTGCAAATAAAAAGCTTTATTAAAAAAAAAGTCAGTAAAGGAAGCTTACCTTTGTGGGAAATATTTTCCCTTGAGAGCAATGTTCCATAAACTTGATTTTCCTACATACACAGATACATACATATGTGTGAATAAACTCGTTTATATATTAAAAAAAAAGAAATAATGAGTTCTTTTTAGATATTTTGAGTTTAAGAAACCAATAGGACATCCAGTTCAAGATGTGTCCAAAACATAGTTAATGATATCAGAGTGGGGCTCATGAGAAAGGTTTGTAGGACTGGACATGCAAATCAAAGATTCATGTGTATAAAGGTAATAACTGAATCTTTTGAGCTGCTCGGATTGCCAAGTGAGATAATTTACAGTGTTAATGAAAGAAGCCAGAATAGAGTTGGAAGGGAGTTTGGCAGAATAGAATGAGCACTGGAGTTGGATTTTAAAACCTTGTTCTTAGTCCTACCTTTGACAGTATGCAAAGCTTTTTTAACAGCTGTGTGATCCTGACCCAGTCATTTAAACTCTTTGGCCTTCAGTTTTCTCATCTGTAAAGTGAGAGTAACAGCATTCATTTATTCCACCCACTGCATGGGTTGAAGTTATATCTACATAAATGTTCGTTAATACTCCTTGTATTCATCCCCTTTTCAGTCCTGTGCAAGTTGTAAAAATAAAAGTATAGAAAGTCCAGATGCTAAAATTTTAAAAATGCCTCTGTCCACTTAAATAATCTCTATATGAAATTAGACATCATTATAAACTTTGCTCACCATCATATTACAGCAGACTGAATTTATTGATGCTGCCTAATGCAAAGTAATGTAGAAAAGTCTATGTCAATAATTTATTTATTTACCAGATTGATGTTATCTTTTATTGAGTATTCAGTTGCCTTTGTGCCATACTCATGCATCTTCAACACTGTTATAACTTAGCAAAGTGTTATCTCTCACATTAGATGCAAGTTGGATGCAATGGCATTTTCCCCTTTGAATGGTTTTGACATAGCATGTATTTTAGTGGCCATTCATTTCTTTATGTCATAATCTAGTAATAATGGGCTAGTCTTTTACCTCATATCTTATTCCAAAAGCTTATCATTTATTGTATTTATTTCCCTTTAGCCCTAAGGAGATGTCAAGAAGAAGAATGCTAGGAATAAATGGAGTCATTTTTGTTTAGTTTTTTTTTTAACCTGACAGTAATGCTTAGCAAAATGGCTTCAAAGGAGTTCAAAGCTCACTGCTCTAGAGAATTTTCAAAAAACAATCTTAAATGTATTTGGATCAATAGAAATTAGTTTAAGTTGTACTTGTCTCAGGCAAAGACCAGTGTAAATCAATCTTATTTGAAATGTACATGAATAGCTTAAAATTGCATCATGAGCCATAGCCAACTTGTGTTGAGAGCCAAATTTCAATACAGTAGATCTAATTTTCACTAGATTGGAATATGTAATGCAGAGATGGACTTTTTAAATGCCATGATGAACCACAGTGTTATACTTAATGCCAGATTTCTGCAAACATTTAAAGTTTTGGTCACATAGACTTATATGTAACCTTATTGCCTAGACCTCTAAGCTCTGGCTTTTCTTTCTTTTTAAAAGCATGTTTTATTGATACCTTTTTTATTTTAAAACCAAAATCACTTTCCATCACCCTCCAAAAAGAATAAAGACAAACTAATTGTGTGACAAAGAAAAACAATTAAGCAAAAAATATTGAAACAAAAGTTACCTGTGCCTCTTTGCCAGAAAGAAAGAAGCTTGGGTCATCATTTCTTCTCCAGAATGTTTATTGATTTTCCCATTATGCAAAATTTTTCTTCCTTCTAGATATCTTTTAATTTACATTTCATTGTAGTCATTAGGTATGTAGTTTCAGTTTTGCTTCCTTTGATCTATATCATTTCATAAAAATTGTTCCTTTCCCCCCCTAAATTCTTTATATTTGTATTTCCTTATAAAACAATAATATTTCACTAAAGATACATGCCACGGTTATCTTTTTTTTTTTTCTTGTCATTTCTTAAACTACTAACATCCAAGTTTGTTTCCAGGTTTTTGCTACGACAAATTGTTGGTATAAATGTTTCAGCATATATTAGAACTTTGTCTCTTATCTTTCACTTTCCTGAGATGTAGAGGTTGGGGTTACACAAACAAGGTTTTATTTTGACATGCTGTCCTCCAAATGAGACATTTAGAGTATATTTTGTTACCTTTAAAATTTCCTGGTGAACCTCAAAATATGACTCATGTAAAAGTCCTCCACAGTTGAGGAAACTGATCATAGAACAGCCTTTATTTTGCCCTATTGAAAATATAAAATAACAGAGGATTCATAGTATTCACTGATACATTTCCCCTTCATAATAAAAACAAAACCAAAGAAGCTATGTTTTGCATTTCAACTGTTGAAATTAACATCTGTGGTTAATTACACAATTTGTAAAGTACAGAGAGATTCCCTACTTAATATTTACTTAGCTATCAGGGTGTGATAGGTGTTTTGCTTAAAATAGAAAAGACAGGTTTTCTACTCATAAATTGTTCAAAGCAATTAGCATTTGTTCATAAATGAATTATTAATTTTTGAATCTGAAGAATTTGTGAGTTCCCAAAGGTAAAACTGCACAACAGTCACTATAAAATAATATGTTCTACTATAAAAGAATAAAGCTGTTCTTCCATTTGGGGGTTAAAGAACAGACCCTCTGTTTTTATTAATTGCTCTCATTATACTGGAGAAGCTTACATCACAGAAGCAAAGATACAGCTAATAAATGTAGACAACACCATTTTCTACTGTATCTGATGAAGCAATTGTGTAACACATTTTGTCTCTGAATTCTGGTGTCCATAATGGTACTACTAGGTCAATTGAATGGCAGCTCACTTATGCATTGTATCTAATACAATAATAATTACCATAGTTTACATCTCTGAACATCTTGCAAAGTTGCTTCCTTAGACTAGTGATTCTAAATAGAAAAGAAGATAAAGTTGGAAATCAGACTGAAAATCACCAGTTATTTCCTCCTGCTGGGATATTTAAAGAACTGCCTCAGGTTCAGAGAGGCTGTTACTTGCCTGGTGTCACACAGCTTCCAAATTCCAGAGGAAGAATTTGAAACCCAGGTCTTCTTGACTTCAAGCATTCTATTTTACTATTCATGCTGCCAATTAAAGCAGATAATACTAAGAACTGAGATTTCATGCTGCCAAGAAAAGCAGATAATACTTAGAACTCAGATTCAATCTCTAGCATATAAAATAAATTGCTTAAGAACAAGTCCATCAAATTTAGCATTATATAGAATTTGCCATAAAGTGGAGTCAAAATAGATATCAGATTTGGGGTAGTCGTTACTTGGTATCAATAGTATTTAGAAAAATTTCATTTAATCAAATTAATCAGATCTCTGCTTAGGGCTTAAATAATTTGTGCTATCCTATTGTGATTCTGTGGAACCATTGATGTGCACCAGGAAAGTTAAATAAAGGAGTGGATCTCAGGTTTTGCACCTGGGGCAAGGAAAGGTTGAACAGGTCATAAAGGAAAATTTCTTTGGTTTTCGAGATTGGTTGTCTACTCTTTCATTACCTTACTCCTTCTAGCCGCTGTGTGAGCTGTAGTTAACTCAAAAGGGAACTTATTCATTTATCTTGTTTCAGTGTAAGAAAGCTACATAAGTAGAGATGATAGCTGTTTTAGATGCATGGAGAAAGGATGATGAAATGCCTCCAGGGATTCCAGGTGCACAGGCCTAGGGAAAGTAGATGCAACTGGCTGTCTCTTAGACCAGCAACTAATGAGGGTTCCTGGAAGAATCTTTGATTTCCTCTAGGAAACAGAGATGAAAGAGAGAAGAACACAGTTCTCATTTTAAAAAAAAAAAGGTGTAGCAGGAGATTCAGTATTTATTTGGTCTGACTTCTTGTTGCTATTTGCTTAATCATTCATTAAAGTGAATCAGACTTATCTACATTCCTGTGCATATTCTCTCTCTCCCTTTTTTCTTCCCTCTCCCTCCCTCTTCTCCCTCCCCATTCTCCCTTCCCTCTTTCCCCCCTCTTCCTTCCTCTCTTCCTCCCTCCCTCCTTGCTTCTCTCTCTTTCTCTGTCTCTGTCTGTCTGTGTCCCTGTCTCTCTCCTCTGTCTCTGTCTCTGTCTCCATCTCTTCTTCTCCTTTGATTGTCTCTACTTTTTCATTTCTTTCTGCCTCTCCATGTTTCTCTCTATGTCTCTCTCTATATATATGTATATATATATATTTCTCTGCATATTAATTTCTCTGTCTCCATCTCTGTTTCTCTTTTCCTTTTACCTTTGAAATGTTCTGTTGCTGTTGTTTGTGTTGGTGTTATTCCTTTCTTCATGGAAAACTAACAAACAGAATGATGAATTTGAATAATTCATTTGATTTAAGCCTTATAAGTCAAGTTATTGCTTTGCAACCTGGAGAGTTAGGCAAATGGGTATTTTTTTTTCTTTTGGGCATCAAGAGGAATTTGTAGCTTGAAAAAATATAAAAAGACAGAACAAAATAGCTATATTATCTGGGTTATTCTTCCTATTTAAGGAAGGTAAGACTATATATAGTGTTTTTCTAACAATGCACACTACATATATGCACTCTTTGAACTTAGTGTAGTGAGAAGCTGGTAAGGAATCATTTTCTTCAGTTGTTGAAAATGTAGAAGAAAATTAAGGAATAAAGGGGAGCCATGGAGCAGAAGTTATTCAAATGAGAAGCTGTCCCAAAGGATTTAAAAAACTCACCCACCTCCCTCAAAATGTTCAAAAAAAGATAAAATGAGACCACTCTGTTCACATTCCAGGGACAAGGCAGTATTCCTGGAACTTTTACTTTCCAATACTGGGCTGGTGATGGATTCCAGATGGGGTGCTACACAAAAGTGACAATGCTATCTATTTCTGAAAAATGAGAACTGAGAAAGTGAGAGCCTTCATATCCCCATTCTCCTAAAAACACAAACACTCCAAACCACAAACAAATTTATTTGAGACAACATAGGAATAAAATTCTCCTCGAATTAAAGGCTACACCAATTATCAGCACATTATCTAGCTGAATTCTACTGTGTATGTGAAAAGAGAGAGAGAGCAAGACTGAAATAAATTCTCCTCATACCCTTTGCCTTTACATATGAATAATAATTTCCAAGATGTAATTAAAGTTCTGTTTGACTCCCTTCCACAGAAACCCTCTAAATTTAGCATCTGGGATTTGTTAACTCTCACTTATAGGTTTAGTCCCATCCAGGGCCCTGGTCCTAGTCAGGGGCAAGCTAAGGACCATTAGAGTAGTCCAGTGGCTGACTAGCTTAGCAAAATTTTTAGACTTGAAAAAGGTCAAGTAGTTCCTGTGAGATTATCATTTAGTCTTACCTTCCAAACTTTTTTCAAGAACTGAAAATGACTACCTCATATAAATGCTTCCACTTGCTATCTATTATCAGACCTCACCATCCTACAAGATAATGATAATAATAATGAAGAAGAAAAAGGAGAAAAAGAAGGGGAAAAAAGAAAGAAGAAAAAGAAAAAAGAAAGAAGGAAAAGAAAGAAGAAGGAAGAAGAGAGAAGAAAAGGAAAGAAGGAAAAAGAAAAAAGAAGAAATAAAAATAAGAACAAAAATGCTTTGATGTCCTAGGATCTCAATTCCTTGCATATCCCCTTGATACCATAATAGCAATTGCCTGCCTAATAGGACATTCTCTATTTGCCTCTTGCTTACATGTACCTTCATTACCTTGACACCCATATGGAATTGTCAGGTCCCATTTTATGTAAATAACTTGCAAAATTATCTGGCCAGCCTAGATCCTCTTTCCTGAGCTCCACATCCTTTCTTCAGCTGCCTATAGAACATTTCAGCCTGGATACAACAAGCATCAAAAACTAATCTTTCCCTTTAAGTCTTCTCCTCCTACCTTCATTATTTCTAACTGCTATCACGTTTCAATTTATCTCCCATGAGTGAAACTCTGAATTATTTTAGATTCCTCCCTTCCCCTTCCCCCCTCCTGCCTTTTTTCACTACTCCATACAATAGGCTCTCTATAAATGCCTATCACTAAAATGAAACAGAGACATATGTATGTGGTGAATAGAGATCTGACCTCAGAGCAGGGAGGAGTTGAAGTTTCATCTCTATTACAAACTGCCTAAATGACCCTGGCCAAGTCATTTAATCTCTCAATATTTTAGGCAACAAAAAGACTACAAATTATAGAGAAAGTACCTCCTTACACTAATGAAATCACAGGCTTTTTGGGGGGAGCAAAAGAAAAATTAATACAAAACTATAACCAAATTAACTATACAAGATGCATTTTCACTGGATCTGTAGCCCTTTTATCAACTCTATGCAATCATCCCTTCCATATCATGGAAGTTAGTGGCCCTTCCCCTCCCAAATCTGGAAAATTCACATAAAATTTTTGGTCCTCCCTTCATACCAGAGAAGTCTGGATATTTTTTTTCTTTTTTGTTTTATGGGATGTTTACCATACTTCATTGTAAAATGTGTATTAAGTTTTTGGTCATAGGTTTTGTGTCATCTTCTTGGCTTCATCTGTAGCTTCCACAAAATTCCCCCCAAATTCTCACTTAATTCTTATGTCGACCCTTGATATATTGAGATGCAGTTGAGATGTAGAAAGGATAATTGTTTAGTGCATGGTCCTCTCCAGATGAGTCACATTTCTAAAGCATTTCATAAGGAATGACTTACATCTCAATCACTTGTTTGGTATTACTCGGAAGCTCCAAAAGCTGTCATTTTAATGATAAAGTTTGCAAGCCGTTCTGTAGACATAAAATGTTGAAAAGTAAAGCTGTTTTAAATGAGAGACCTAAAGAGAATATTTTCAATTTGTTGGGACAGATTGGTTTTTTTTTTTGTTTGTTTTTTTGTTTATTTTTACTTTTTGCTGAGGCAATTGAGGTTAAGTGACTTGCCCAGGGTCACACAACTAGGGAATGTTAAGTGTCTGAGACCAGATTTGAACTCAGGTCTTCCTGACTTCAGGGCTGGGGCTCTATCCATTGCATCACCTAGCTGCCCCTGGGACAGATTGTTTTAAACCAGCTGACAGTGGTTACCTTTTTCACTGTGTTGTTTCATAATTTCAATAAATTTCAAAACATTTCAATAAATTTTTGTTTCATAAAATTTAAGCACAGCAGTCCTCTCAGACCTCATGACGACTAGTGCACAGAGATTACCACCTTATTTTCTCACTGAGAGCAGAGTTGTATAGAACAGGTTAACAGTGAGCCACAGGGCCACCAATAATTAAGAGAATGGAGTGTAGTCTCTTGAAATGAAGGACTGAGTCTGATCAGTGCTGCTGGAGGAATTTAAAATCATGTTCCTTTAATATCTTTTTTCCCAAGCATTTTGTATTTAAAGTATTTTCCATATTTTTTTTTCTTATTTTTGGATTGTTGTTTTGGAATGTTAATCTTCATCAAGCAACACAGTCATTCCATGAGACATTAACAGTGCCTTGAATACACTCGTTTTATCTGTAGCTTCTAGATTTGTTTGCGAATTCTGCTGAGCCTTAAAAGTATCCACAACACCTACTTTTGGCAACAAAGTGGCAGTGAACCTTGATAATTACTTTTAATTTATTTTGCTGAGCAATAGTCTCTTTCCTTTATAGTAATATTGTATGTGTAAAAAGAGGATAAAATAGTATCATTGATTTATTCATTCTCATTCTATTTCCCAAACTATGGACTATGCTAATGTTTATGATAAATGTTCTGCTATTCTAACTTTAATATATTGTGTACATCTGTGTATTATTCTAAATCATAGGCAGAGCTAAATTCCATTAAAAAGAAAAATTAGAATCTTAACTATTTTCCTCACAGAATACAAAGGCAGGTCAGTATAACAAAAATTATGGCATACATTAAGCCAATTAATTTTTTACAACATACAGAAATCTGACAGTTTAAGACAGGATAAGCTTAAACTAAACCTTTTCCCAAATCTTATATAGGCTCTGAGAAAGAAAATGGCCTTTTATCTTAGTAGAGAGAATTCAATGAGAAATCATATCTGCCAAAATTCCAGTCATTCTAAACTTGTATAACAAGTCCTTCAGAGTTGTCTTGGATCACTGTATTGCTGAGAATAGCTAAGTTATTTATAGATTATCAACTTACAATATTTCTGTTACTTGTACATGGTACATTTCATTTTCCATCAGTTCATGGAAGTCTTTCCAGCTTTTTCTGAGAGCATGCTAATAATTTCTTATAGTACAATAGTATTCTATCATCATATACCACATTTTGTTCAGCCATTCTCTAATTGATAGGCATCGCCTCAATTTCCTATTCTTTATCACCACAAAAAAAAAAAAAAAACTGTTATAAACATTTTGTGCTTATATGTCCTTTTCCTTTTTAAAAATTCTCTTTTAGCACCTAGATCTAGTATTGGTATTGCTAGGCCAAGGGGTATGGAAATTGGTATAGCCCTTTGGACATACTTCAAATTGTTCTACAGAATCACTGAATCAGTTTACAACTCCAACAACAGTGTATTAATGTCTCATTTTTTCTACATCTTTTCCATCATTTGTAATTTTCCTTTTTTTGTCTTATTAGCAAATCTAATAAGTATGAGGTAGTATCTCAGTAATATTTTAATTTGTATTTAATAATAAATTAGAATATTTTATTTTTTTCATATGGCTATAGATTGCTTTGATAGCTTCGTTTGAAAACTGTTCATATTTTTTCATCATTTATCAATTGGGGAATAGCTCTTTATAAATTTGATTCAATTCTCTATATGTTTAAGAAATAAGGCCTTCAATTTTTTTCAGTTACTACTGCTAACTCTATTTTCCCCTACCCTGTTTTTTTTTTTTATTCTCTCTCCTTTTACCCTGCTTCTCTTTAAAAGTGTTTTGCTTCTGGCTTTCCATCCCCCAATCTTCCATCCCTTTTAATAACCCCCCCCCCCTTATTCCCTTCTCCTCCTACTTTCTGGTAGGGTAAGATGGGTTTCTATATTCAATTGAATGTGTGTATTATTCCTTCTTTGTGGCAATTCCAATGAGAGTAAGGCTCATTCACTCCCCCTTACTTCTCCCTATTTCCTTTCCACTATAAAACCTTTTTCTTGCCTCTTTTATATGAAACAATTTACCCCATCCTACCTCTTCCTTTCCCTTTCTCCCAGTACATTCCTCTCTTGCTCTTCTATTTACTTTTTAGATAGCATCCATTTATATTCAACTCACACCTGTGCCTTTTGTCTTTTGTCTATATACACTCCCCATAACTACTCTAATAATAAGAAAGTTCTTATGAGTTACAAGTACCTTTTTTTCCATGTAGCAATGTAAACAGTTTAAACCTTATTGAATCCCTTAAGATTTCCCTTTACTTTTTGCCTTTTTATGTTTTTTTTGAGTCTTGTATTTAAAAATCAAATTTTCTATTCAGCTCTACTTTTTTTTTTTCATGAACGTCCCCTATTTCATTGAGTATACATTTCCCTCCAAAACTAAATTTTGTTGGGTAGGTGATTCTTGGTTATAATCCTATATGCTTTACTTTCTAAAATATCATATTCTAAGCCCTCCAATAGAGTTAATATTTGGATAGAGATTTCATGACTCCTCTCAGTCCAAATCCACTGCAACTCCTTCTATACCTCTACCTATTTCAATGGCCTTGAATGCTCAACTTGAATACTATTATGGAGGTTTAAAATAAGCATAACATCTAGAGCAGGGACCTCTGAGGCCATCAATCCAGCTCCCATTATTTTATGATTAAGAAATCTGAGGTCCAAAGAAGTTAAATGACTTACCCAAGATCACCAAGGAAGTAAAGGGCAGAGACAAGATCTGAACCTAGTTCTTTAAACTATTGGGATGATGATTTTTCTTCTCTAACATTCTGCTTCTACACCTTTCTCCATCATCTTTTCCAATGATTCCAAATATTGGACTTGAATACTAGAGGGATGGTCTGAATCAGTTTATGTATTTTTATATCCAATTCTCCACTGAAGTTCTACCTGTATCCATCTGTGGTGGTGTGAGGTGACTGTAGATTCTCAAAGGCTCTACTAGATGAGTATGACTTTTGGTGGGGCTTAATCAGTTTGAAAACTTTGGGGTAAGGACCTGATGACTTCTGTGGATCTCAGATTTCTTAACCATAAAATAATGGGGCTGGATTGATGTCCTCCAAGATCCCTGCTCTAAAGCTATGATATTATGCCTACTTCAAACCACCACCACCATAGTGTTCAAGCTGAGCACTCAAGCCCATTGGAACAGGTAGAGGCATAAAAAAGATTTACAGTGGATTTGGATTTTGCCTTTCATTATCACAAAGGCTTATTATGTCATGGATGATAAATTCTGAGGATGGAATTGAAACAACTAATGGAGGTATGGTGACCCCCAAGTATGAAGGATCTGTCAGCTCAGTGGGATCATTTTGCTTCTTTTCCCAGTCAGTAATGCCAGGGCTCTTTTGAATTTAACAAACAAAGCTTTATGGTACTTCTACTATTAACTAGCATGGAATTCTAAGTACATAGTTAATTAGCAGTTTACACTTTGCCAAGACAATCACATCAAAAATTCAACATGCCAATAATACCACATCAAAAATTCAACATGCCAATAACACACCAAGGAAATCACATCAAAATTCAACACACTAATAATATGCTAACTGCATTCCAAGAAAAACCATACCAAAATTCAACATGCCAATAATACACCAATAACACACACAGAAAACCATGTCAAAATTCAACATATCAATTACATGCCAAGAAAATAACTTCAAAAATCCTACACATCAACAACACACCAATTACATGGCAAAACAACCACATCAAAGATTCAACATGCCAATAACATGCCAAGAAAATCACATCAAAATTCAACACACTAATAATGTGCTGATTTCATGCCAAGAAAAGCCATGTCAAAAATTTATATGCCAATTACACACTAAGAAAAGCCACATAAAAATTCAACATACCAATAACACTCCAAGACAACCATATAAAAATCAAACATGCAAACACACCAGTCATATGCCAACCACACACCAAGAAAATCAAGTAAAAAATTCAGCACACCAATTGCACACCAAGAGAATCACACAAAAATTCAACATGCTGACTGTACATCAATAAGCCAGGTAAAAAAAGTCCAACAGTCAATAACATGCCAATTCCATGCCAAGAAAACCATGTCAAAATCCAACGTGCCAATTACACGCTAAGAACATTGAACACACCAATTACACTTTTGAGAAAACCACATCAAAATTCAGCACACCAATTAGACACCAAGAAACCATGTCAAAAATTGAACACAACAATGACACACCTGGAAAATCATATTAAAATTCAATAAGCCAATTACATGCCAAGAAAACCATGCTAAAAATCTTATTCACCAAGGAAAAAAAACAAGTCAAAAATCAACATTCTAATACAACATGTCAAGAAAATCACACCCCAAAATTAAACATGCCAACTACATGCCAAGAAACCCATATAAAATTTCAAAAACACCAATAACATATCAGTTGCACACCAAGAAAAACTGTCAAAATTCAGCATGTTAATTACATGCCAAGAAAACCACCTCAAAAGTTCTGCATGTCAATTACATGCCATGGAAATCACATCAACATGCCAAGAAAACCACATCACTTTGAATCATTTCCTATAAGTTTTTCCAGGTTTTTCTGAAATCGTCCTACTTGTCATTTCTTATAGTACAATAATATTGCATCACAATTATATACCACAGTTTATTCAGTCATTAACAAATTGTCTTTCTTAAAGTAGTCTAAGGTCACATTAGTTTTTAGCGGCTGCTATGTTGAAATTTTAATTGATTTTGTTAAAGTTCGCTAATTGCTATATATTCCTTTTCCCTCATTAGCATTCTGAAATCTCTCAACATTTTGCTTTTGCCATTCCTCACATCTAGAGTGAATTCTCTTCTCTTTTCCAACTTTTCTCTTTCCCCTTCTCCAAATCTGTGTTGGTTGGCATCTTTTCCTTCTTCAAGGTTCAACTCAGTTGACTCTTTTCCAACCCTTCAATGATTCTCAAATTCACCTGATTTAGTATCCATCTTCTTCTTAAAATGTTTACAGTGCCTTGGTCCTCTCCTTCATATTTATATCGCAGTTTTTATTTTAAGTATTTATGTTCCTGTCTTAATGACCATATTAGATTTATTAAGGGCAAAGAGTATCTAATTTCATCTTTATCTACATAAAAATTGGTACACTGTATAACTAAAGTGAGGGAGGAGTGGAGAAAGGAAAGGAGGAAAGAAGGGAGAGAGGAAGGAAAGAAGGGAGTGAGAGAGGAAGGGAGTGAGGGAGGGAGGAAGGAAGAAAGAAAAGAGAGAATTTAGAAGCTGGGACCCACCTTAAGAAATTGAGACATGGATGCCCATCAACTGGAGAGTGGCTGAATAAATTATGGTATATGAATGTTATGGAATATTATTGTTCTGTAAGAAACGACCAGCAGGACGATTTCAGAGAGGCCTGGAGAGACTTGCATGAACTGATGCTGAGTGAAACGAGCAGAACCAGGAGATCATTATACACAGCAACAACAATATTACATGATGATCAATTCTGATGGACATGGCTCTCTGCAACAAAGAATTGTCTCAAATCAGTTCCAATTGTTCACTGAAGAAGACCATATACACCCAGAGAGAGGGATATGAAATATGGACCACAACATAACATTTTCATGCTCTCTATTGAGGTTTGCTTGCATTGTGTTTCCTTTCTCTGATTTTCTTTTTTTTTTTTCTTCTTGTAGATAGGATTTTTCTTGCACAACTTGTCAAGTATTTCAACATTATTAACATGTAGTGGACTTCCTGCCATCTAGGGGAGGGGAGTGGACTGGGGGTAAAATTTGTAATGGAAAGCTTTGTAAAGATCAATGCTGGGGAACTACCCATACATATGTTATACAAATAAAAAGCTTTAATAAAAAAAAAGAAAGAAATTGAGACATGCAAAAATCTCATTTCTCAATAGGTTCCATAGAGGGTAAATATTTACTCTAAAATGATATCATTTCCTCTGTAGAAGAATCTTCTAGTATTAAACTGAATGATTCTTACAAAACAATATTTTTCTTATTTTATACCATTTTCCAAAGGAGAATTTGGGCATGTGTTAAAAAGACTAAGAATGCCATCAATTTCATTTTAGCAGCACATTGAAATTGCTCTGAATTAAAGGATTACAGAAGGCCTCATTTAGACCCTTTAATTTATAAAGAAAGAAAAAAGAAAAAAAAGAAAAAAAGCTTTAAACATACCCTTCTACACAAAGAATATTCAAATATATGTTGTTACATGTTTAAATTCACTGGTATTTGCTATAGCTAATATAATAATGAGAATAAAAGATTTTTGTCATAAAATAACCCTATACTTAGCCAGAATTCTTAGAAGGAAATCTGAAAGGGCATGGTAAATAATTTTAGGATTTAAATTATTATTATTGTGAGAGATGTCATTTTGGAAATATTCATATAACTAACCAGTAAATTAGCCTCCTTATATAAGGGATATCTACCTAAAATACCTAAGTCTTTACTTAAATTTATGCATGGTACCTATTAAAGTTGCTTTATTAACATTACATGGTTAGTTAATGTTATAAGGCATAGTTCTATTGGAAGAATTCAATTTAGCTAACATGTATAAATGCCCTTCTATGAATAGATATTGTATTCAGCACCTGGGGTACAAAGACAAAATGAAAACTATTTCCTGTTTGAAAGAGATTTACATTCCTATCAATTATATCAAGAAACTAAAATTTGTCTTTTGCAGCAAAAGGGCACTGAGGATCTGAGTAATTTAATAGATCAAAGAAGATAGTTTATTCAACCCTGAGAAGATCTGAAGAATCACTTCCCCAAAAATGACTCTGTCATAATTAAAGATGAAAATTCAGGGATGTAGTGAACCCCATTTATTGGATTCTTTAACAGTCAGTGTGTGGATGCCAAAAATATCCTGATTGATGAAACATAATATGTTTGCCCAGTATCCACCCGAGTATCTTTCAAAGAGTCCTTTCTTTATATTCTATGCCTATATTTAAGTGCTCACATGTATGAAACCCATGGATTTATTTTTAATTCATTACAATTTTTTAAAAGTAGATTCAATCTTGTTTGTCCTTAACGATATCTATAAAATGCTAAGGCTAATGCTCACACACACACACACACACACACACACACACACACTGAATTCTTGTTAAATATCTTGTCCCAGTGGAAGGTATGGCAACATGAATTACTGGAAAAATGATGTTGGAAGGGAAAACCAAAATAAGTACATACATGAAATGAATTTCTTAACACTGATTTTGCAGAAAAGTACAATGCTGCTTCTGCCCCCTATTTGTGCTAGTTATACCAGCAAAGAGAAGCAAAGGAACAGGATATTATCATGTATCTTCATAATAGGTAGTACTATTATATCTAATATTGCTATAAGCATCACATAAATGTTTATGTGCTAAGAGCTATGTGAGGTGCTGGGGACATAAGCATGAAATGAATGGATTCCTATCCTTAAGCAGCTACATTATCCCCTGGGGGATAACAGATAAGCCTTGATCATTTGAGGAGGGACAGAACACTAAGAAACAGAAAAATCAAGAGCAGCTTCACCTAAAAGGAGGCAAATGAACCAAGGTTGAAAGAAACCAGAGAATGTAGGAGTTAGAGGAGAAAATGCATTCAGGCTTTTCACAGGGGATAATTTGTGCCCCATTTGAACAGATTTAAGTAGAATAGAGACTTGGGAGTTGGTGGGTAGCAGGAGGAGATATCTTTCTTAGAAATGAAGAGACAGATAACTCCTTAGCTATAACAAGGAGGACCATTCATTAATAATCAAAGATTTACGTTAATGACATTCTAATCAAAACTGATATTTAAACTACTCAGAAGCATCAATTTCTAAAGTCTTCATCATCATTATTTTCCAGAACCAATTTATTTTCTAAAATGTTATTTTTCAGGTGTGTGTATATATATGTACATATACATGTATATATGAGTGTATCTACACACATATAATACATATATGTATATATATAAAGCATTCATATAGGTGTATTATATATACACTTGTATATATAATACACCTATCTCTATGTATATATTTATTTATCAATCCATCAATCTATTATTTATATTCTAGAAACTACTCCAACCTGTGTCATTGACTGGAAAAGTAAAATCTAACCCAAACTAATTGATACAGTTTTTTTTAAAGGCCTTTAAAAATATATCATGAATTGAACCTCAGGACTTGATAGAGCTGTAATTATCCACTCGAAATTCAATTCTGTTTGAATCCCACCTTAAAAATGACTAAAGCACAACATGATTCTGTGATTGAAACCTGTCTGCAGTCAATCCACATAACTGCCTTATACTTCACATAGATCTGCTCATCTTGTCAAGCAAAGAAAAATCTCATAATCAGTTTTAGCACCCCAGAGCCCTTCCAATTCTCAAAGTAATATTCCAAACAGCTCAAGTAGAGCACAATAATGTACGGCTCTGTAGCCAGTCTATTGTAACGCTATCAGAGAGCAGAACTAGCTGATGGTAGCTGTAAATCTATGGAATCATGTTAAACCATTCATCTGCAATAGAAAACGCAAATGAAGTCTTTTCACCACTCTCTTATTTTTTAAATAAAGAACTAACTAGAAGAATAACAATTAACTAGTTACTACAATAAAATTCAATAAGAGGGAATTAAATGCATAAGATTACAAATCATTGTCCCCTTTTGCCTAGAATCAAGTTAAGATGAGCTTTACCAGCTGTACATTTATCAGAAGCCATATGTCAGCATAGGTCTCCCCAGAGAATGTAACAAGGGGAAGGACCAAAGGTAATGTAGATTGTTGGGTGTGCCAGCACCTTTGGCCCATACTCCACACATGCCTGTGCATGTGATCCATCACTCTCTCCAATAAGGGTTGCTTTTCATCTCAGCAACTGCTGAATGTGGTAGAACCAGTAAAATCAGTTTACCCCACAGACCACTGTACAATGTTACTTCAATTACTGAATTACCTAAACAACCTCTTATACTGAAGAATTAAGGGGAAGCTTCTTAAAAAACAAAGCTAATGAGACAGGATTGTTAGGCATAGGCACTAAGTACTGGCATGAGAAGAGTTCTGTGTCTGGCTAAGGGCATAAAAACTCAAGCTTGAAGAACTGTAATATATCACTAAGAATTTCACAGTAAAGGCTTGGAGAGAACAGTATTAAAAAAAAAGTTGAGCAATTATATGATTAATGTAAGGCAAACACTTTTAGACTAATACCCCCTTTTCCCTTAATAGTTCATGTGTTCTTTCTGCTTAAAAAATGTTATCCATATAATCTGTCTCAAATGATTTCACTTTTCTCTGCAAAAACTGCTCAAAAATAAATAGTAGGTCTGTAGACAAATGTATTATAAACTAATATTTCAAAAATATTTTAAACTACTATTTTTCATTTAGCTTTACTGATAATAAGTAATCCTGATTCCACTACTAACTATTCCTCTGTCTCTAATGGGGCAATTCTCCAAGGTTCATTCTCTGGCTTTTTGCTTTAGTATCTTGTCATTCTTTCCCTTGAAGATTGAATCTGTTCTTGTGATTTCAACTATCATCTCTAAGTGGATAACTTCAAATTCCTAACTTTAACCTATTTTCTGAACTCCCAAGATTTTGAACTATTTTGGGGATTTCACTGAGATGTTCAAGCATAAACTCAAATGAAATATTTTGAAAACTGAATTTCTTATCTCACTCTCCCAGACTAAAATCTTTTCCCAACAGATCCTCCATAAAGGGTCAGCATCCATACTAGCCAAAAGAACAGAGAAGTAGAAGAATGAACAAACTTGATGAGGGACAACAAAGTATCAAGATAGTGAGATAAAGAGCTAATAAAGTACCTTCTACAAGATGACCAGAACTCTTTAGTATTTTATCACTGAATTACATCTCCTGAAATTTGCCTAAAAATCACAAAACACCTCCGTAAACTACAAATTCCACATTAATCTTAACCAGGAGGTGGAACAAGCTGGACAGTGGCTATGCTTTGGTAGTTATCCTGAATGACAGAAAAGATGTTGAGATAACCTCTGATCAAGCCAGAGAAAGAAAAGGACTCAAATGCTTTCAAAGTGAAGAATTTTTTTAAAATTCCAACCTCTGTACCTGAACATTATTCAGAGGGAAAGAGGGATTAGGAATATAAGGAGATTGGTTCTAATATCCAAGAGGGATACTGGGACAGAGCAGCTCAGTGGAATTAGTGGATAAAATATTGGACCTGGAATCAAGAAATCCTGAATTCAAATTCAGTCTCAGACTCTCACTAGCCATGTGACATTGGACAAATCATTTAACCATATTTGTCTTAGTTTCCTCATATGAACAATGAGTTGGAGAAGGAAATGTCAAACCATTCCAGTATATTTTCCAAGAAATCTCCAACTGGGATGACAAGGAGTTAGACATGACTCAATCAAGAGAAAAAGAACCCCAATTCACGCGAGGTTTTCTCCCCTATCATGATGTTTATGGGTTGGAGTGTCTGCATAGATAACCAGAGCAATGGCAGTTGGCAACCACCACCATTTAAAAGAAAAAATTAAGGTATTTCTTCCTGAATTTTTCTTTCTCCCCTTCTTTTCTTCAAATTCCTGTTGACACTATATCCCACACCATTTTCCTTTACTCTAGTTTCTGACAGAGGTGGCTCTTCGCTTTGCCAAGACCAAACCCACTACTCATCCAATATTCTCCCAGAGAAAAACCCAATCAACCCCTCTCTCAATAATTTTCAGTCCTGCCCTTCATTCCACACTGCCTTCAAACATGTCCAAGTTTCCTCTTCCTTTAAAAAAAACAAACAAACAAACAAAAAAACCTTACAAGATGCTGTCCAATCAAACTTGTTCTTCTACTTGTTCCTCACAGAGAACTCTTCACACGACTTTGTAAGGACCATCTCTTACTCTCTCTTCACCTTTATGTCCCAAAACCATTTTTTTTCCTTCAAGATTTAGCTCAAGTATTGCCTTTTACTTGAAGCTTTTCCTGATGCTCTCAAATATACTATCCTCCATAATT
Organism: Myrmecobius fasciatus; assembly: GCA_023553655.1. Lineage (NCBI taxonomy): Eukaryota > Metazoa > Chordata > Mammalia > Dasyuromorphia > Myrmecobiidae > Myrmecobius > Myrmecobius fasciatus. The sequence goes on along the minus strand of JAJPUD010000021.1, from coordinate 550,007 downwards.
TTCTTATTATTTATTTTGTATTTCTTTTGAAATCATTATGTGTATACTCATATATGTACATGTTCCCCCCTAGGATATTAGTTCCTTGAGAGGAGGAATAGTCTTTTTCAACATTACACATTCATTCATTTTTTACATTGCCTTGAATGATACCTTTCAAAGCACCACTAGCACTTAGTGCATGGAACACAGTAGGCACTTAAATATTTGCTGATTAACTACACCACTAGTACTAGTCCTTGCCATTTATATGGTATTTTAAATTTGCTAATACTATAAACTAGAGAATGGCAAAACAAATTGTGGTACATGATTATAAAACAGTAATACAAAAAGGAAAACATATACAATGTCTATCACAAAGTAAATGGAATAATAAATATCAGAAGACAACTAAAAGTGAATGTTGTAAAATTATCAAAAATAAACTTGGCCCCAAGGAAAAGTTATGAGAAAACAACTTTACAAAAGTTAAGAGTCCACAGGTATGGAATACATGTAAAATCAATGTTAAACATAATATTTTAAAATGTATTTAAAAAATAAATCAAGAAGGTATGACTTATTATAGACAAAGAAAAAATGGTTTTCTGTCTGCATACTAAATTATTTGTTTTTGTTTCCTGGCCAGCAATGATTTCTCATTGACTCTGTCATTGGCCTTTATTTCTCCTTTCTTCTCAGGTAATGAGAGGAAGTCAGTCCCATTTCTATTCTCAATCCAGAGTACCAAAAATGACTGAGTAAATGGTACCAGGATTTCTTACTCTGATGAACTAGACAACTTCATGAATCTTTTCCTTCTAGTTCACTTTACTACCTACCTGCAGACAGCCTAAGACAGTTACATCCAGTAGAAGCAGAATATATGTATCAAAATTACCAACATTTGATAGCAATGACTATTTAACTATATGACATATAACTTCATTTTAAGTTTTGTTAGAAATTCTTGTATTAGTATTATTTGTAGGAATGGATAGAAAGTGAAAAGAAAAAGCAACAACTAAGAAATGTATTTGAAAGGTATCTCAGCAGTTTCACCTATGCCGGAAGTTTGGCAGATAAGAGTCCACTAGATGAATGTTTGCTGACTTCAAAGGAATTCTGCCCAACCTTATTCTTTGTCTTGGCTACTTAGCTTAAGATTAGTACTTTTGTAAAAGTCAGTTTCTGTGTTTACATTAGGATAGAAACCTATAGTCCTCTCACATCTGTGGACCAACTGGGACTAGTTAGTTGCCTGGACTGAAATAGTTTCCCTGGGATTCAGTTCCCTATTCAATAAAGTCCAGTGGCTTCCTAATGTTGCTGTTTTGTCCTTGGAGGACAATGACATCAGAGAGGGGATGCCATGCCATGTGAGTGAACTAGAGTTAAGTGAGGAAGGACTGGGCAAGGTCATCTGTCTCCCTTTCCCCTTTAGAGCCATCTGGATGTAGTGACCAGATATAGATCAGGATGATTGAGGATGGGCTTGGATGCAGTGGGACACTTTTTAAATAAGGCCTTTTTAAAATAAGGCCTTCAATAGGTCTCAGTTTGACTGAGGTTGCCTCCATTCAGTGATTAAGGTTAGGTAGCCATTGAGACAAAGAATTTCTTCTTTCACCTAATTCAAATTTATAAATTTATAACATATATATACATATGTAAGTATATATGTATGTGTATATATATATATATATATGTATATCCATACATAAAAATCTGGGAGGGGAAGACACTCATGGTTTCTGGCCAAAGCAGAAATGACGGTTATTTCCATTCAATCTGAGTCAATCAGGACCAAATAATGATTAATGGGGCTTGACCTAGGACCCGTTAATGGCAAATAGGAATCGGATTGGTTTTGGTTAAGGCTTCCTAATACCTCCAAGATCAAAACCATTCACAACTTGCCCATTCCTCTCAATGATCCTATTCTATGATCCAGTGATATTAGCTCTCTTGTTCTTCAGACAAGACAGTCTACTCCAGACTGGGCATTTTCAATAGCAGCTGCCCCATGCCTCTAATTATGTCCTTCCTCATCACTACTGCCTGACTTCCTTGGCTTTCTTCAATTCCCAACTAAATTCTAACTTTTATAAGAAGCCTTCCTAATTCACCTTAATGTTCATACCTTCTCTCTGTTGGTTATCTCCACTTTATCCATTTTAGTTATCTTGTTTGCACATATGTATTTGCACAATGAGGTCCTTGAGAACACGGTCTATATTTAGCCTTTTTCTATACCCACAGTGGGGCAGCTAGGTGGTGCCATAGTGCACAGAGTTCCAGGCCTGGAGTCAGGAAGACTCACACTCCATACTTCAAATCTGGCCTCAGATATTTACTAGCTGTGTTATCCTAGACAAGTCACTTAACTCTGCCTCAGTTTCTTATCTATAAAATGAACTAGAGAAGGAAATATGGAACCACTCCTGTATCTTTGCCAAGAAAATCCCCATATTGGGATCACAAAGAACTGAAAGGGCTAACACCAAACACCCCTTGTACCTGTTAAAGGACCTAGCAATTAGTAGTAACTTAATAAATACTTATTGACTGACTGACTAAACTACAGGGGCTTTCACTTTTCTTCATCCAGTCAAAACAAGGATCCAGGAAAATCAGAAAGGTTGGAAAACATGTGTTTTATAAACTTGATGTATTAGAATTTCCATTAATGTGGTTTTATATTATCAATAAACTAATTGATCAACTTAGTTAATATTAAAAATAGAATTTGAAGCCAGATCTTCTTAGTTCTAAATCTGCTGGGCTACCTATTATACCACAATTTACATGCATCCAGAAATTTTTATTGATAGTGATTAAATATACTCAAATTGAAGAAAAAGTAATCATGTATGATCCTTTTTATTGTCTTCTTGTGCTATTATTAAAATATTAAAAAGTGGAAAAAGTCACATATTTATGACTTCTCTTCCTAAATAGGCTATGGGTTAGGGCTACTTCTTTATGATCCTTCCCCCAACTCTCATTTTGCAGCACCTTGTACATTTCACATAGACTTGTATATAGTGGACACACAACAAATATTTAATGGTTGGTCTGTAATACTGACTATACTCAAAACTTTTAAAGCTCAATTTACTCAAATTATGAATTATGCATTTTACAAAGGAATATTATTTTATGCAAATTAAGACAACTATATACTACTACATATCTCTCAGATTGGCTAAGATGATAGGAAAAGATAATGATAAATGTTGAAAGAGATGGGGGAAACCTGGGAAACTAATACATTGTTGGAGTGGCAAACTGATCCAACCATTCCAGAGAGCAATTTGGAAATATTTCCAAAGATCTATCACACTATCACCCACAGCAGTATCTCTTTGGGATCAGTATCACAAAGAGATTTTTTTAAAAAGGGAAAAGGACCCACATGTATAAAAATATTTGTAGCAGTCCTTTTTGTGGTGACAAGGAATTGGAAACTGAGTGGATGCCCATCAGCTGGAGAAAAATAAGTTATGGTATATGAGTGTAATGAAATATTATTGTTCTATAAGAAACGATCAGTAGGATGCCTCTAGAAAGGCCTGGAGAGACTTCTATGAATTGATGCCAAGTGAAGCGAGTAGAACCAAGAGAATATTGTACACAACAACAAGATTGTGTGATGATCTATGAAAAGGTGCTCCAGATCACTATTGATCAAAGAAATGCAAATTGACAACGCTGAGATACCACTACACACCTTCAGATTGGCTAAGATGACAGGAAAAGATAATGATGAATGTTGGAGGGGATGTGAGAAAACTGGGACACTAATACCATTCTGGAGAGCAATTTGGAGCTATGCTCAAAAAGTTATCAAACTGTGCATACCCTTTGACCCAGCAGTGTTTCTATTGGGCCTATATCCCAAAGAAATCTTGAAGGAAAGGGATCTACATGTGCAAGAATGTTTGTGGCACCCCTTTTTGTAGTGGCTAGAAACTGGAAACTGAATGGATGCCCATCAATTGGAGAATGGCTGACTAAATTATGGTATATGAATGTTATGGAATATTATTGTTCTATAAGAACAACCAGCAGGATGATTTCAGAAAGGCCTGGAGAGACTTGCATGAATTGATGATAAGTGAAATGAGCAGAACCAGGAGATCATTATACACAGCAACAACAATACCATATGATGATCAATTCTGATGGACATGGTTCTCTTCAACGATGAGATGTTTCAAACCAGTTCCAATTGTTCAGTGATGAAGAAAACCATATACACCCAGAGAGAGGCCTGTGGGTTCTGAGAGTGGACTGCAACATAGCATTTTCACATTCTCTCTTGATGTTTGCTTGCATTATGTTTTCCTTCTCAGGTTTTTTTTTTTTTCTTGTAGATCTGATTTTTCTTGTACAGCAAGATAACTATAAATATGTGTACATATATTCAATTCATCATATATTTTAACATAATTAACATGTATTGGACTACCTGCCATCTACGAGAGGGGGTGGGGGGAAGGAGAGAAAAATTTGGAACAGAAGGTTTTGCAAGGGTCAATGTTGAAAAATATCCCATGCATATGTTTTGCAAATAAAAAGGCTTTAATTAAAAAATAATAATAATGAAGGACAACAACCAAAAAGAAAAAAAAACCAACAACAACAAAAAAAGATTGTATGATGATCAACTTTGATGAATGTAGCTCTTTTCAACAATGAGGTGATTTGGGCCAATTCTAATAGAGTTGTGATGGAGAGAGCCATCTGCATCCAGAGAGAGAATTATGGAGATTGAATATGGATCAGAGCATAGTGTTTTCACCTTTTTTGTTGTTTGCTTTTTTTTTTCTTTCTCATTTTTTTCTTTTTAATCTGTTTTTTTTTTTGTGTGCAGCATGATAAATGTGGAAATATGTAAAGAAGACTTGCACATATTTAACATATATTGGATTATTTGCCATCTAGGAGAGGAGGGTATACAGAAGGGAGGTAGAAAAATTTAAAACATAAGGTTTTGCAAAAGTAAATGTTGAAAACTATCTTTGCATAAATTTTGAAAATAAAAAAGCTATTGTTAAAAAGAAAAAAAGTATTATTTTAGAAACCTTTTCTCCTTCAGATTTGTTATAACATTTTATTTTCTTCCCCTTTATTGTGATTCTCATGTAGTTTTGTTTATCATAGTTTACCTTTGTTTGGATTTTGTTTCTCTACTAGGCAGTATAGACTATTAGGAAATATCTAAATTTACTATCTGAATATCTAGCTAAACAGTAGGTACCAAATAAGCATGTTGTTGAATTAATTAATGAATGTATAATAAGGAATGGTACAGTCAATTACTAAACAATTTCCTATGTTACTCATGGAATTCAATAATAATCTAATGCCTCAATGGGAGGCAGCCCAGTATAGTCTTTCTCAGAAGGCCTAAATAAGCTTGGCTCTGTTAATACCTAAGTGGCTAAGACACAACTATTTGGCCTCATTTCCTTCCCCATAAAATGAGGGGGTTGAACTGGATGATCCAATGTACTGGATATGCCTTCCATTTCTAACATTTCATGAAGTTTATATCTTTTTTAAGGCGCTAATCTTAGCTATACTTAGTACTGATTTATACACTGGTGAGATCTGGTGCTAATTAAAATTCATGAAAATATTTAGAAGTTAAGGACAAATAAAAACACTAACAGAACTATGCAAACTGCCAAGGGTTTAAGTTCCATTTGGGTCTAAAAAAATGACACGAAATGAATTTTAAAATTTTAGCCTGTTTAAGTTGTAAATGAAATATAATATAAAAGTATTTTAAGAGGAACAAAACAAAATGTAAATTTGAAGGTTCGTGTTCTTACTTTGACTTATGAAAATTATATTCTGAAGTGATTTAGAAATAAAATATCTTCATATTTATACATAAAGAACATATGTGAATGGTATAACTTTGCCACTTGATAGATGTTTTATTTGGTAAAGTCATTCTTGTCCTGATTGCTTCTTTCAAAAATGAGGGATTGGGTAAGATAAATGAGTGAAAAAGCAGAGAAAGCATTTAATATGTGCTAAACATTGAGGATTAAAAAAAAATAGAAAAAGGGAGGCAGTCTGTGCTTTCAAGGAAGTTATATTCTAATTGGAGGAGACAAAACATAAAAGAAAGTTCAGCTATGAAGAGAACAGAAAGGCCTAGAAGTCAAGAGCTCAATTGTAATGATAGATGCCAAGGACCAAGGTTTTTAGGTCAGATGTTCGAGGGCAGGGTTTAGAGACATAGAAGTGAGCAAAGGCAATAGTAGGCTAGATGTATGGCCTGGAGATCCTCCATTTTACTAGAAGGAATAAAGTTGGTGATCTCTTCTGCATCCAAATCCTGTGAGTAATCAAGTTGTCTGTATACATTCAGGGACAGCACAGGGCCAGGGTATAAATTCAGAGGGAAATAGAAGTTTATCTGCCCTTTGCCTTTCTTCAAAAAAAAAAAAAAAATAAATCCTGGAAAACATACTTTCCAGTGCTGAAATTCCATGATTTTCATACAGAATATTTTTTAAAATCTGGATTCTTATAGATTTAGCAAAAAAAAAAATTATCAAAAGCAGGAAGGGAATACATTTTATTCCAAATTAAGTCAGTGAATAACATAGATTGTGAAAGACTAAACTCCCTAGAAGAGGAAGGCTTATTGTTAGATAAATTGCATAGATTCCCCTAAATGCATCAGTGTTATATTGAAAAATATATTTGTGCTATTACAATAAGCATCTACTTTGACTAGCCTTCACTTACTTATTACTGTTTTGTTATAGGTACTTTAAATTACAGTGTCCTAAAATCTCAAGGCAAAATGTAGTTTAGTTTCAAATTGCAGGGAGCTTGGCTTTTACATTAGGAAGCCAATAGCATCCCAGAACTAGGTAGCATAAATAGCTTGCTGGGATATCACATAGTGGTGCTAATGCTACTCAAACTCTGAATTTATATTTATATTTCATTTTACTCAACTTAGTTCATACACAAAGAACTTTGGACTCAGCTACAGTTTGGATGATACATAGATATCAAGTTGGAAATTTTATTTCCATGATGGATTTCTTTTCAGCACTAACACACAAGAGTATTCTCCACATTACTGGGCAACCTCCTTCACGCTAAAGAAGCCTTGGTTCACTGATTTTTTTTTAATCTTTCTCTTTTTTAGTATGAGCAAGAGGAGGGCAGGAGAACAAGAAGATTTCCCCTAAACAAACTGGGCCTATTCCTTGATAATAGGGCTCAGCCACATTTCTGGGGAGGGTGTAGAGGAATGAGTGTAGGAGCAAGCCTGACAAGACAATGGTCCATAATAATGAACAGATGACTCTTTCACTAGGCCCCAAGATTGCCTAGTCTTATGATGCTGAGCAGTGATAAGAACAAAAGAGGAGCCTCTGTCCACTGAAGGCATTAAACATTAACTCACCTTGAAAGCACTCCAGTGAAGACAGCATTGTTATTTCTATCTTACCTTTGATAACAAAACATAGTCATGAGGTGTTGAGTCAATGCATACCTTCATAGCTCTCTCACCACAATTTTGTGAAACTAAGAAAAAAAATAAAACTCCATAGGAGGATTGAAGTCCATCCTTTAAGCTTTTTTTCCCCCTTAAACAAACAATTTTTGGCACAAATTTATTTTTTACCCAAAGGAGGTAGAATTTTGGCAGATGAGTTTCAATTAGTTTTTTTCCACAATCACCTCCTTCACTCATAAGATATATCTGTCTGAAAACAATCCTGTAACTAGAGAACAATTGGTAAAAATATATTATTGGATTTTATTTGACAAACTCTATAGCCCTATAACTTAACTGCTACTCTTGAAGTGCTACCTTTTTATTGTTTAGTTGTTTTTAATCATCTCTGACTTTTCATGAATTCATTTGAGGTTTTCTTAGAGAAGAAACTGGAGTAATTTTCCATTTTACAGATGAGGAAACTAAGACAAAAAAAGTTAAGTAACTTGGCCACGGTCATACAGCAGGAAGTGTCTGAGGCCAGATTTGAACTCAGGAAGATGAGTCTCCCTGACTTTCTGCATGCTGAGGCAGGCCCAGCACTTAGGTGACACTTAGCTCTTACCTAAACCCTGACAAAGAACATTTCAGAGTCCAGGAAATACCATGTAAGTGCCCAGTGTACCCGAATAACTGAAACATTCTAAAGCAGGTAACATCATGGATTGAGATCTGAGAATTGATAGGGAATTTCTGCTTTCATCTAGGATGTAGAAATGGGAAATAACTTTCAGCAAAACTAACTTATTTCAATATTACTCTAAAGATTTTTTTGACTCTTTTATCTCACATTCTCTCTTTTCTGTTTCCCACCCTTACCTTGTTATTCCAAGATATGTTTAAGAAAATTGTTATAGACCAAATAATCCTAAACTTTCCCCAAATTAAGGTTCAAGAATTAAGTGGCTAGAATTTCCCCAGTTTCTAAGAAATATTGATTGTGAAGGCAAGTTATATAAAAAACAAAGTGCCCTTATTAATATTATCATAAATAAGATTTCTACTTTTCATACTACAATTGATGTCTTGTCTGAGCTCTGGGTCAAAAAAATATTTCCACTTGATGGTCCCACCCATATTTCAAATTCAACATGTTTCAAAATAAGCATATCATTTTTACCTCTAATATGGTTTCTCCTCTATATTTCTCTCTTTCTGTCAGTAGCTCCAAAACATAAGGCTTTAGACCTAGAAGAAAATCTGAAATCATATGGCCCAACTCCTTTATTTAATAAAAGGGGAAAATGAGATCCACAAATGTGAAGTCATGTTGTGCAAAGACATATTTCTAGTAAACTTCAAATCGCACATTCATCTCTAGGTCTTCTGACTCCAAATCCAGTAGTTTTCACAATACCATGTTACTTTTTAAAATTCAATGTTTAAAAATCTTAGTGCCACTATTTCACTTTTTCCATCTCTCATATTTGATGTGTTTTGGTGTCCAGTCATTTGGTCATTTAAGGACCCAATTTGGGGTTTTATTGGCAAAGATATTGGAGAAATTTGCCATTTCCTTCTCCATCCCATTTTACAGATGAGGAAACAGAAAAACAGGGTTAAGTGACTTGCCCAGAGTCACACAGCTAGTAGGAATCTGAAGAAAGATTTGAGACCTGACTCCAGGTCTCAAACTCTATCTATTATGTCACCTACCCACCTCAAGTACCTATTATTTCTTCTCTATTCCCAAATAACTTTATTCTAGTGCAGGTTCTAATTACCACATAGTATAGTAGACAGATCACAGGATTTTGTACTAATGGACTAGAATTCTAATCCTAGCTTCAATATTTATAACCTTTGTGACCTTGAGAAAGCTATTTAATTTTCTTTAGTTTCATCATATATAAATTGATGGGGTTTGACTATATGATGTTTAAGGTCATTTTCAATGACCTTATGTATTTATCATTCAGTTCTTTATATGAGTGATAAAAAAGTATGAAAACCTCATTCAAATGGATGATTCTCATTAGAAACCTCTAAAGAAGCATGAGTACAACATTCAGTTCTTCTTAACTTTCAAATATATGAAGAGCTGTCCTAAAAAAGTAATTTAATATGTTCTGTTTAGCCCATGAGAACAGAACTCAAAACAATAGGTGAAACCTTCTTAACTATTATCAAGTTAAATTTCTTATGTAGAAACTTTGTAATGTTTCTCCTTTGTTTATAATCTTTAGTGCCTTTCTGCTTTCTATTAAGTAAAATTCAAATTTCTTTGCCTTCACATTCTAGTGCCACCTTCCTCATTCTAGTGCAATCTTTTGTTTCCAGGCATTACATTACTATCTTCCAAACATTATGCTGCTGTCAAAGTGGACTTTTTTTTTCTGCATGCCAAACATGCTCTGCACTTATTTTTGATGGTAGGAAAGTACCTTCCTTTCTCTTGTCAAAATTCTACCCAACCTTTAAAACCCAATTCATATGACAACTCATCAATGAAGTCCTTCCTGATTTCCCTTTTTAGTAACTTCCCCCATTAGACTTAACATAGCTATTATTTTGCAACTCTCTGATTTACTTAGCATGTGTCATAGTTATTTATGTATTTTTCTTATCTTCCACTTACTGGAGAGACAGATATATCAGGTACAGTGTTGTATCTCAATTCTGTATTTCCTATAGAACCTAACACAGAACTCTGCATACAGAAGGGAGCTTGATACATATTTTAGTTGCATTGAATGACATCCCAAACCCAGTAAGATACCATCAAAGAAAACATAACTAAGGATTGTAGAAATCCACAATTAATGAAGGACAAAATAAAAATTCATTAGAGTGTAACTATACACTTTCATTTAGTTCAAATTTTTTTTTACAGACTTCCATCTTCAACAATGTAATAAAGTTTAGAACTTGTCTTAAAAGTACTTATCATAAAAAAAAATTATCCTATCCCCAAATTTCCTTTGGAATAGGTCATTCAGGAGCTCTTAAATAGATTTTTTTTCTATTAATCACATTATTTTCATTTAATGTATATAAAACATGAACACTAAATGAGTATTTCTGGGCCTACCTAATCACCTGACCATTATTACTTCCAGGAATAATTGGCAGATATGTAACATTCAAAACCAGTATCAGAATCTTACTTCTTGGACCAGTGTACATCAAGATTGCACTATGGTCCTAGTGGAAAGACCATGGATTTATTCCACTGGTTCACTGAAGTATGATTTTGATTTTATTTTTTCATTAAAAAAAAATTCATATAGACAACTTCGAAGCTATGTGCTATGACACCATAATGGAATGTGCATGAGATTAAAAGAAGTTTTATTGGGGAAAGGAGGAAGCCCAGAGGGAAAGAAAGACAAAAAATTCCATGACTTCTTTTCCAGGACTGACATCATTCTGAATTAGTAGCCACAGGGAGTCAAAAACCACCCTAGTAAATCTCAGTTAAGTGCTTCATATCCTAACATATTATTTCTATTATCATCATAATCACCTTCTTCATTTAAAGAAAAGAAAAAAAAAAAACATACCAAGAACAAAATGTTCAAGTAATGCATGTACCCTAAAGCACAAGTGAATGAGACATTTCTTTAGACTTAAGATGTACCTAATCCACTCTTAACCACTTGAGTTGTTTATTATCCACATTACCTAGATTAGATTACAAAAGCCCCTTTGGGAAATACACCACATTTTCCTTATGTTATATACTTTTACCTGATGAAGGACAATATAATTAATTCCAGGCCACTCTGTGGTAATCAAGAAATGTTAACTAAAGGAAGAAACAAATGGCTGAATGATTAGAATGGTAACCTCACTATTAATAATGACAATCTACAATAAAAGCTGCCACAATCAGGAAAAGCAAAGAAAGTCATTAAGATAAAAGAATCCAACATATCTCTTTACAAAAATATCTTTATTGAGTGAAACTGAATGTTGTATCCATGCTTCTTTAGGGGTTTCTAATGAGAATCATACATTTGAATGAGGCTTTCATACTTTTTTATCACTCATATAAGGAACTGAATGATAAATTTATGTTCTATCTAGAAAGAAGTGTCTTTGCAGATATGCTTGTTGGTTTTCACTTATTTGAAAATGAGGGGGAAACATTTAATGTAATATATAGTATAATATATCTCATATATATATATATCCTTTTTTTTAACCCAACTGGGATAAAAGCTAAAAGCAAATTGTAGGCTCAAATGTTGAACATGAAAATATTTAATTCTTAAAATAAAAAAATCATCGGATATTAAAAACAGAAAGACTTTAGACATCATATCTAAAGCAAAATTCCTCTCTACAACATCTTTAAGTAAACGTTTAGCTACTAATCAAAGGCCTCCCACAACAAGAAAGACCTCCTTAATGCTAGTCCCCCTCCCACTATTGATTATCACCAATTTATTCTGTATATTAAATGAGATAATATTTGTAAATTTAACTCAGTATCTGGCATACAGTAGGTGATAAATACTAAATTATATGATTATTGTTATTGGTATTCTGCTTGTACATGGTTGCTTTCATTTTGTTTTCTACATTAGACTGTAGACTCAAAGAGCAGGAGCTGTCTTTCTGATTTTTGCCCTTTTTTGGTATACTTATCTTTTAAAACAATACCTGGGACATAGATAATTGACAGAAGTTTGTTGATTAACTGGTAAGGCATTCATCCACTCCAATTTTGGACAATTTGTTTTTCTAGCCAGTATTTCTTCATATTAAGTCAAAATATGCCTCCCTATAGCTTTTCACTTTTATTGTTTTGAGTTCTGTTCTCATGGACTAAACAGAACATATTAAATTACTTTTTTAGGACAGCTCTTCATATATTTGAAAATACTTTCACAGTTGGTTGAGTTGTGAATTGGTCTAGCCATACTGAAAGGCAATTTGGAATTATGCCCAGAAAGTTACCAAACTTGTGTAGACCCTTTGATCAACCTAGCTGTCAGAATAGATGAAGCACTAGGTCTGTCATTAGGAAGACCTGAGTTCAAAAAAAGCTCTAGTTTTTCTTACCTAAATTAGTCTGGACAAGTTACTTAAGCATTATTCATCTTAGTTTCCTCTTGTATAAAATGGAGATAATAGCAACTACTTCCAAGAGTTCTTATGAGAATTAAATGAGATAATATCTATAAAGAACTTAGCCCAGTGCCTGGCACATAATAGGCAATTTAAATCCTTCTTTCCCTCCTCTCTTTCCTTTCTTGCTTGTTCCCTTCCTTCCCTACTCTCTTCCTTCCTTCCTTCTTTTTTCCTTCCTTCCTTCCTTCCTTCTTTCCTTCCTTCCTTCCTTCCTTCCTTCCTTCCTTCCTTCCTTCCTTC
>JAJPUD010000021.1:502565-537153 GCA_023553655.1 Myrmecobius fasciatus | reverse complement strand
CTTCCTTCCTTCCTTCCTTCCTTCCTTCCTTCCTTCCTTCCTTCCTTTCTTAAGGACCATTCCTTAAACTAAAATTACTTTGGCTCTCTTGGATTGCCAACCAAAAGTCCCAAGTCAAGGCCACTTGGTCTTTGTTTTGGCCCTAATTGCCCCAGAGTGAATGTAAATAGTAATTGTTTTGAACAGAAACATAGAGAATCTTCTTTTATCAAACTGACTCCTTTGTTTTTATTTTTTATTTTTTTGACTAAATGAAAACAGGCTATTCCTTTCATACATAGTCTTAATCACTGAATGGGTAGTTGCCTCAGTTAAAGTGTGATCTGTTAAAGACATTAGCTTAAAAAGGCCAATGTCTCCCCTTACATCTAGAGCCATCTGCAATCATGCTGATCTACCTCTGGCCAATGGACCCAGATGATTCTGGAATAGAAAGTGAGGCAGATGACCTTGCTCAGCCCTTCCTCATTCAAATCCAATTCCCTTGCACATCATAGCAATACCTCTCAGATGTCAGGGTCCCCTTTGAAAATGAGGGGAAAAACAATAATAAATGCTAATAGATTTCCTCCATATCATAATTCTGAAGTATTTTCTCTTTTAGTAAACCAAACATATTAATTTATTTTCATCTTAATAGTTTTAGCTCAGTGGTCTAGTTTCAAAATTTCCTCTTGAATTCTGACTCTTTGATACAGGATAACATCTATTACTCTAAACTTTGTGTCACAGCAGATTTGAGAAACATGATTATCTATTGTTTTATTAATCCATCAATAAATTTGTTACATAATTATATTGGTAAATTGCTTCACGATGAGATAAAGCAAAGATTTCTGGGGTACTCCAATGAAGACTTCTTCCTAAGCTGAATTTGAACAATCAATGACTACTACTCTTTGGGTCTGGTCATTTAACCAATATTGAGAAACTTCATCAAATGCCTTGCTGAAAACCAGTAAAACAGCATTTCCTGGATTGGCCAGATTAGTTAACTAAATGAGTTAGGTCTAGATGAACTTGTTTTTAATAAATCCATGAAGGCACATAGTGATAGTTTCTTCTGGTCTTAAGTAATTTCAAGACATATTTCTAATTTGGATAGAAATCAGCTATCAACTGTACTAGCCTTGACATTTAAAAAAAATCTATTTTTGTTGTCTTTCAAATTCCTGCAGGCATTTTTAGGTCCTCAGTCATATGCCACTCTTCTTATTTTCCATGAATCTTCAGTTTTTGCCAGCTGTTATATTTTATTCCTTAAATGATGTACCCTACATTATTTTCTCACCTGTAAGTCATCTCATATCCTTTCAGAAGTAGGAAGCTTATAAATCTTAAATTAGTAAACAAAAGAACAAATAAATTCATCACCCTGAAGTTCCAGTCTCCTCCAAGGAGGTTCTTAGGGCTTCATATTGAATCAATAAATCAATACATTTAGACTGGGGGTAGATGACAGTTGGAAGACACAAAAGGTATGTCTTAGTCTTAAATATAACTCTTACAATGGACATGAGTGCCTTCAAAGCTGAGTGTGCAGATTGATGACCTAACAGAATATGTTTATTTTGTACAATAAATGCTCTGCTATAAGGAACAATTTCTGAAAATCCAAATGGATTTCTTGGCAAAACAACCAAACTCTATGGCTGTGTGCCTTTGTACAATAAAATAAAATGAGATAGGATATACAAAAATGTATTGATTACCCAACTTGCATTATATATGCTATATTGCATATCTATAGAATTCAATTCAACATGTATTTATTATGTACTTTATATCTAGAAATTTACTAAGTGACGGGGATATAAAGATAAAAATGCAGTCTATGACCTCAGGGGGTTTATATTCTTTTGTTAGAAAAGACCACATTCACAGATAAGGAAAAAAGAAAATATATAGTTTCTCAAAAGTGTTAATGCAGTTTTAATCTATAAAAGTTGTAGTAGAAACTTCAGGTAGAGAAAAATACAAATAAGGAAAATGGGGAGCAAGATAAAACTATTGTAGGAGGTTGTGGTTGAGTTGGACCAAAAAGGAAACTGTGGATTCCAAAGATGGAGGTAATAAGAGAGAACTTTCAGGTGTGAGGAAAAGCCTACCCAAAGGTTTGGAGATAGGTGATGGAATTATCATGAGGAGGGAAGAGTAAATGTGCCAGTTTGGGTGGAACACAGTGTGTATGAAGGGAATAATGCAAAAATTAAATCTGGAAATATAAGTAGGAACTAGTAATTGTGTAAGATTTTAAATATCAGAGAAATCAGTATTTTATCCTAGAGATAAGGAGCCACTGAAGCTATTTGAGCAAGGGAATGACGTTTAGATAAATGTTTTATGAATATCAATTTTGTGTTTTGATTGATATTTAGAGAGTGTGGAGATCAATACAGAAAAAACCCTTAGGAAACTTGCAGTAGTCCAAGCAAGCAAAAGTAAAGGCCAAGGGAGCAGACAGAACAGGATGTTATGCATGTAGAAATAACAAGACTTGGCAAATGACTGGATTTGAGGGGAGAAAGGGAGAGAAAAGTGAAAGATGACTCCACAGTTGTGAACTTTATGACAAATAGGGGGTATTTGATCTTGATTGAAATGGAGAAGTTACAAAAAGGTGGATAAAAAGGGAAAAACACTGAATATCATTTTATACATAAAATACTTTCTCTTGTATACAAGTGATTTCCTTGAGAAAGTCAGAACTCTCAACCTCCATTTCATCACTTGTAGAATGAACAATAATAGAAGTAGTTATATCACATGTTTGTTTTGAATTTCAAAGGAGGATATGTGTTTGTGTCTGTGTTTAAACATCTTAAAATCTTAAAAATATTAAGTGGTTATAGATTCTTATTATAGTTATCAATATGATAGATTCCCCTCTTCTTTTAGAACTTAAATGAATCTAATGTTGAGTCTATGTATATATTTATTTACTTCTTTATCATTAAATACATTTAGTGATCTACTTATAGAAAGATATTGTAATAAATATGTTTCATGTATTACTATAAAAACCAGCAAACCACTACCCCAAAGAAAAATCACCCAGAATAGTATGTTGGACAAATTACTTTATTACCTTGTTCCCCTAAAGGCTGGTCTCATCAGAGCCTGTTCTTAAGTGTTTAGAAAGATTTTTCAGTGATGCTGGAAAGTTCATTGGGAGAAAGAAAATTCTAGAGTTAGAAAAGAACTAGCTAGGACCAGCAAATGCCATTAGGGCAATTAATGCAACTCCTACCTATTTTCCAAATGAGGACTGTGAGACAAAGATGAAATGACTTTCCAAAGTTTATACAGCTAAGATTTGGGCCTCTTGCCTCCCATATACATCAATGATATTTCCAATATAGGTAGCTCACAGTTCCTGGGCTGTTCTGGATATGGTCTCTTCTGATTTGCTTTCCTTCCTATATCCCACTCCAGGCACATTCAATTCAGTTCAATAAACATTAATTAAGCACTTGCTTTCACCAAAGTGATGTTAAGATCTTTTTTGTAAGGTTCTTTTGTGTATTCTTGCAACCTCTTCTTAATTTCTTCTACTTCTATTAAATCCCTACCATTTTTTTCCTTTTATCATACTTAGTTTTGCCTGAAACATTCCTTTGATATCTTCTATTTTGTTGAAGAGATCTATTGTCTTTTCTATTTTACTTTTTATTTATTTCCATTTCTCATTTAAGAAAACTTGCTAATTTCTCATTGATATTATCTGGAATTCTGTTGTCAGTTGGGTATATCTTTCCCTTTCTCCTTTACTTTTCACTTTCCTTCTTTCCTCAGTTATTTGTAAAGTCTCATCAGTCAGCTATTTTGCTTTTTTGCTCTTTTTCTTTGGAACTTTTTTTTTTGTGGGTGCCTCCTAGATAATATTGCAAACCTCTGTCCATAGTTTTACAAGTTCTCTATCTACCAGATCTAATCTATTAAACATATTTATTACCTCCATTTTATTTTCATAAGGGATATTATTTAAATCATATCTCTAAGGTCTATTTTTTCTACTTTCTTCAATTTATTCTGAATTTTTACAAGAAGCTCATGATCTGAGACATAGCCAGTTTCAGATTTTGTGTTAAATGGCTATTCAGAGCTTCTCCAATCTTTGTCTATAAAATATATAATCAATGAGATATCTATAGTGACCATCTGGTGATGTCCATGTGCAGAGACGCCTTTTAAAATGTTGAAAAAAAAAGTGTTTGTTATGACCAGCAAATTATCATGAAAAAACTCTATTAGTTCCTGTTCTGCTTCATTTTGTGCTATCAAAGCCAAATTTTCGAGTTATTCTGATTATCTTCTGGCTTCCTGCTTTAGCACTCCAATCCCTTATGAATAAGATAGCTTTTGGGGGGGTGTTATTTCTAGAAGACATTATGGGACTTCATGGAACTGATCAAATTTGATCTCTTCAGCATCAGTGATGGGAGCATAGTCTAGTCTTGCTGTGATTTTGCACAGTTTTCTTCAGATTTGAGCATATCTCATTCTGTCATTTTTGAGATTATATCCCAGCACTGCTTTTCTCACCATTTAGTGACTATAAGGGTTACTCCATTTCTTCTAAGGGCTCCTTGTCCACAATAATAGTATATGTAGTTATCATTCCAGTCCATTAAGTTCACTGACATGTAAGATGTTGATATTTAATCTTTCCATTTCTTGTTTGATCACAAGTTCCTATACAATGTTGATCTTTATAGCTTCAGACTTTCCTTTCACCACCAGACACATCCATAGCTGACCTTCCTGTTGGCTTTGGGCCAAGCCCTTCATTAGTATTGCAGCTTCTTGTAATCTTGTAGTCTTCCTCCACTCTTTCCTACAGTGTACTGGACACTTGACCCATGGAGTTCATCTTCCACTGTTCTCTCTTTTATCATCACCTTGCCAAAAAAGGCCCATAGCAATGTATGGCTGTGAGAGCTGGACTATACGAAAAACTGAACACTGCAATATCGATACTTTTGAATTTTGGTCCTGGAGAAGACATTTGAGAGTGCCTTGGACACCAAAGAGATAAAATCAGTTAATCCTTAAAGGAATTAATCAGTTTATTCACTGGAAGGTTAAATTTTGAAGTGGAAGCTTAAATACTTTGCTTACATAATGAGAAGATGGGACTTACTGGGAAAGAAGGTGATGTTGAGAAAAATTGAAAGCAAAAGAAAAAGGGGATGGCAGAGAATCAGATGGATATATAGTGCCATGGAAACAGCACACATGAACTTGCACAGACTTCAAGAAATAGTGGGTAAAAGCACCTGGCATGCTATGGTCCATGGGGTCACAAGCGAATGACTGAACAACAACGAACAAAAGTTAGAAATAGCCCTTAACACAGTAACTCACACATAATAGGTTTATAAATGTTTGTTGATTGATAGACGTATGGGCACACATCTACAACACTGTCTCATTGTTAGCACTGCAAAAATTAATAGCATGAAGCAGGACTATTATTAAAAGTACAAAGTGTAAAAGAGATTTTAAAAAGCCATCTGTTCACTGAGAACGGGCAAGCAAGACAATATTTCCCACAGGTTACAAAAATCTCTTAATCTTGAGAAATAAAAGTCAGAAGTACTCTTTACTTTTTCTTCCCCAGGCAATCCAGATTCCCATAGCGGTGGGTAGGGGGACAGGAGATTTGCTTGCAATGGCTCAGTTTTGTAAGTGTTACCAAACTGTGAAAATGTCCAAGGGAGATACACAACTTGCTAGCATGACTGGACCACCCAGGCAGGGTCAGGTAAGATATCACTGCAGCTGCCCACAGAAGCTGCTCCCACCACCCTGCTACAGTAGCCTGAAAACTCATCAATGTTATCACAAGGGCTTTGTTTGTTTTCTAAGTGTTGCCTTTGAGAACAAAGCATGCACACACAGGATAATACTTGCCATTCCAAGGCATGATAGGGATAGTTCAATCAGTTTTGTTTTGTTTTGCTTATAAAGCCTCACAAGATGCAACTTAATATTTTCTGCTTCTCATGATCCTCCACTAAAACATGACTAATATAGAAAAGAGACATTTCACCAGGTTGCTATAGATTAGCTAAATACAGAAAATGTCCGAAACGTCAGTAACACCAACAAGAGGATTTATGAGATGTGTAACCCATGTACTCTGATCTGCTCTCACATTCTACAAGATGCTTGTGTTTGAGGTATGCCAGACACAATTACAGAATATTCAGTTGGTCTCAAGTTCACCAGAGTTAGTACAGACCATTTGCAACTAAGTATAATATACATCAAACTTAAAAGCATATCACTTTCAAAAAAAAAAAAAAAAAACTTTTACAGGGGTACACTTTTTTTAAAATTTGATAATAAATTTTTTACACACAGGATATTTATGTATATCTTCCCCCCCCCCCCGCCTTATTCCTCAATTCCTCCCAAAATGATAATGAAAAAACAAAGGAAAAACAACCAAACATATTTGTTTGTTTTTTTGTAAAACTAACATATTTGTAGAGGTAAGCAAAATAATTTTCAGCTTTAACTTTATTCAAAACAAAATTGTCATTTTGCCCCCTTTGTGGGCTTCTCTATTTGGAGAAGGATAATATGTTTCTTCCTGAGTACTTTAGAATCATGGTGGACCATTACGCTGATCAGAGTTTGTAAATCTTCTAGTATTTATCTTTAGGATATTGTGGTCATTATATAAACTTCTTTCCTGGTTCTGCCAACTTCATTGTATCAGCTCATGCAAATCTTCCCAGGTTTCAGAGAGCTCTTTATACCTTTTTTTTTTTTTGCCTTTTACTGAGACAATTGGGGTTAAGTGACTAGCCACACAGCTAGGAAGTGTTAAGTGACTGAGGGCAGATTTGAACTCAGCTTCTCCTGACTTCAGGACTGGTGCTGTGCCAACTAGCTGACCCTGATCTTTATCATTTCTTAAAGCACAATAGAATTCTAGCACATCTATATACCAAATCTTGTATAATCATTCCCCAAATGATGAGCACTTCTTTAGTTTCCAATTCTTTGTTACTGAAAAAAAAAAGTTGCTATAAATATTAAGATTAATCTCAATTTAACTTACCTTCCCTCTTTGCCACCTCCCTTCTCCTTTTTCCTTTCTCTTTCCCTGTTCAGTGATGTGTGTGTCTGTGTGTGTGTAACTATGTCTATTTTATTCCTCTTTTGACCAGTTCAGATAAAAGTGAAATTCAAGTCAATTGCCCCACCACCCTTTCCTCTTTATTTGTAAAGACTTGCACATTCTAATTATGTGAGATAATTGCCATTCTCTAATCCTTGGTGTCTTTCTATTCCCCTTCTTTTCATTACACTTTTAAGATTATCAAGACAGCAGAAATGTTCCATGGTCCTTGGTCATATTAGGTTCCTTCTATGATCTCAGATAAAAGTTTAGAGGAGCCACACATAACATCTCCCTAGACTAGATTGTAAATAGTTTATCCTTCCTCTTTAGCCTGTTATGTTTGACTTTTTATTATTAACTTGTCTCTTCTGTTTGCTCTTGAAAGTTTCTATGAAGTCCTGGTCTTTTTTTTTTTTTTATCAGGAATGCTTTAAAGTCCTTCCATTTTTTTTTTCTCATCTTTTGACTCTGTTTCAATATTTCTTGTTGTCTCATGGAATCAAGAAATTCTATTTGGTCTATTCTAATTTTTGTTTTTCATTTCCCCCTATTAGAATATATTCATTTTTGCTAGTTAACTTTATTTTAGTTGTAAGCCTATATCCTTTGACTTTTACAATTTCATATTTCATGCTCTCCACTCCTTTAAGGGGTAGATGCTAAATTGTTGTCATGTTGATGGTATCTTGCTCCTTGATATTTGAATTTTTTCTGGCCACTTACAGAATTTTTTTTTTGACCTGGAAACTCAATGCATTTTAACTATAATTTTCCTGGGAATTTTTAAAATTTTATCTATGGTTTCTTTCAGGAGATGACTGGTGTATTGTCATTTTTTGTCTTCTGGCTCCAAGAGCTGAGAATAGTTTTTACTGGCTTTTGAAATATGCTTAAGCTCTTTTATAAGTTTTTGTCTTAGCTTTCAGATAGTACAATTCTAAAATAATTTCTCCTTAATCTGTATTCCATGGCAGCTAAGTGATGCAGGGGATAGAGTGCCAGCCCTGGACTCAGAAAGGTTCATTTTCCTGAGTTCAGATATGGTCTTGGGCATTTATTAGCTATGTGATCCTTTACACAGCTATGTAACCTGTTTGCCTCAATTGTTTCATCTGTAAAATGAGTTGGAGAAGAAAATGGTAAACCACTCCATCATTTGCCAAGAAAACACCAAATGATATCGTGAAGAATTGGATACAATTGAAAGGACTGAACAACAACAAATCTGCATTCAATTCTGAGTTGTTTTTGCTCGGAGATGCTTTATATTTCCTTCTATTTTTAGTGTTCTGACTTTTTAATATTTTTTGTTGTCTCATGGAAAATCAAATTCTATTTGGTCCATTCTAATTTTCATTGTAATTTATAATTATTTGGGCAATTTTCTATACCTCTTGTGCCAAACTATTAATTCCCCATCCATTTCTTTCCTTCATATCTTCATTACTTTTTTTTGCAATTTTTTATCCTACAGCTCTCATTTTGTTTATAAAACATTTTAACTTTTAAAAATTCCTTTTTCAGAAATTCTAGTTGAATTTGTAAACTGTATTTTAATTTGGGATTTTGCTTGTAGATAGTTTGAAGTTATTCTCCTAGATCTGTGTCTTGAATTTTCTTTCATCTTGACAGTTTTGTTAGGTTTTTGTTTTGGGTTTTTTTTTTATAGTGGGATTATTTTTGTTTGTTTTTTGTTAATTTGATTCTGAATTCCGTCTTTAGTCTGAGCAATCTAAAAGAATTATCTGAGCTGATCCTGCTACTTTTGGGGGAGTCTTGAGTGTTGTGTTATGCCAGGATATTGGGAATAGTGATGCTGGGAACCTAGAAGTTTTCAATGTTCTCAAAGTGGTTTTATACAGGGCAAAATCTAATCTGATTTCTGCAAGTTCCTGACCTGTGTTTATTTCTAAGAAACACAATGTTGGTCTGTATTGTTAATAGTTCTAGTAGACTGCTGCTAGGTTCTATTATCATCAACCAGTTGGAATACTGTTATAGTTTAGAGAGATGTAACTATAGGTTTACATTTTGCCTATGATTCCTGCTCTGTTTATTCCTCTCTAGGCTTGGTAACTGGGCTAGAAGGTGGAACTGAGACCTTCCTCTGCTCCTGATATCCCAGTCATAAAGCTGCTATTTGCTTCTGAATTTACTCCATATGCACACACAGAGTAGGCCCACTCTTCACCCTAGAACACCCTTCAATTTGTCCTGGATCAGTGATCCAAAAGTAGGTAGCAGCAAGAACTTCCTATTAGCATTTGCCCTTGAATTCTATGCAAATTGAGTCCCCCCTACACTGGATTAGAGATCTTCTTTTGCCTTAGTGCACAGTTTCCTCCTATACCTCTTCCCCAGAGTTCACAGATTTCTGTCTATTGCTCTATTGACTTGAGCTGGAAAAAATGACTCACTGTGATTTTTTTTTTCCTTAGATTTCCTGATGAGGAACACTTTCAAGATCTATTGGGAGGAGGTGGAGTAAGATGAGGTAGGCTGAGGTTCCCTCTATTCCTTCTTGCTACTTTAATCTTAGATTTGCCTCTCCTGCAGGTGTGTTTGGTTTTGTGATTTTTTTTTTTGTTTCAAAGATTCACTAGTATATTGCAGTTGATTTTCAGTTCCCACTTTCACTCTTGTTGTAATTCAGTGACTCTGTTGGCTTCCTAAGAAACACTAAGGTCAAAGTTAGCAAACAGGAGCAATTATTGAAGAGACAGGTAGAGCTTCTGTAAGGAAGAATAAAAGCCCAGAATATGATGTGATTAGAAGCTTAGATAGGTATTTAAGCCATTTCCTTGCTTTTTCTTTCATGAATTTCATCTGTTCCTTTCCTCAGACAGTTCTCCATGCTTGGAATAGTCTGCCTCCCTTTCTTTATGTGAAAAATTCTATTCTTTTCCTCCCCTTAACAATGAATTCAGATTCTTTAAGACTACTCTCTGATCCACACATTTGGTAAGAACTATGATTCTAAATTTTATTATGCCCTACTCTAAAACATAATTTTAAACCTCAGTTTAAGACTGAAAATAATTCACATCTATACTGGTCTACCTTCAAAGCTGTGTATACTATAATTTGAAAAATAATTTGCTAATGCTTCTTATCGAACTTTATACATATGATAGATGATTGATAGCACAATGTGTGTAGCCTGCACTAGTACTAAATATTAGACAAAGAATAGTGTTCCACAACTCTTTGTTCTTCCTTTAAGTGAACGTGCCTAATTTAGAAATAAATGGCTTTCAAAATTCATGCATTCTCAGATAGGTCTTAAAGAAAAATTGATTTTTTTTTCTTCCTTCTTTTCTCGTATCAAGTCACAGGTGTTTGTCCCCAGTATACTCAGAAGAGCTCAAAGACCACAAACTGTTCCATTGGCTCCTGAAGAAAGATCTGGTTGGTTTGTGGTGTGAATTTCTTTGCAGTATACAGCACAATTAACTCAAAAATCTTTGCCAAAAGAGAACCTTAACTCAGTATTGTTTCATAAAGTATAACAACACACTATTATATGTAAAGTCTTACAAAGTAAATTTCTTTTTCATATGTATCTTTTTAGTTCACCTTGGCTCTTAGTCATTTCATATTTCACATTTATAGGCTTTTCATTCACATCCAAGTTATTATTCTCACTCATCAATGATTCAATGGGAAAGCAAAACAAATAAGTTTATCATAACTGCCAAATTTATCTTATGCACACGCTATGGCTAAAGTCCAAATTATAGTTAACAGCTACATCAATTGACCAATCTTAGCATTAATCAGAGAGCCCTTAGTAATATTAAGTTCTTAAAGACCAAATTTGCATATCTTAGCACCATTAAGTATCATATTTATCAACATTTAAGTGTGTGATGACATTTCCCTAAATCCAGTTAATGGGTACATTACCTCTCATTTCTTTTCAAGATGACATTAACTGAAGAGTTCAGCTGCAGAATATTAATATTAGCTAGAAAATTTTGCAGGTTACCATTGATATTAGAGCCTGCTATCTAATAAAAACACCCGGTAAGAAAACAAAAACTTCAGTCAACTTGGCTTGAACTAGAACAAAAACAACAAATATGTTTTTCTGAATGAGTTTTTCTTCATTTTTTTTAAAAGTTGATTCAAATTATAAATGTTCATAGATCACATCAGTAGTCTTAAATGTTGATTCCATTTGCTATAATTCTAATAATTCTCCTCTGCTAATATTTTAATATGTTGTATCTTATAAATTTTGATAGTAAATAACATGCATCAGATAAGATGTAAATATACAATAAGTAAACTGAAGAGCATGAAATCATACTATAAATTGATGTGGTTAAAGTAACTTTTTATAATGACGTCAATTAAATAATCAATTAAAATACTCACTATGAATGCACTATGGAAGCTTGTAGGTAGCTAGGCACCATGCCACATGCAAATTCAATGAGCAAAAGAAAAATATAATGAAAGAAATACGAGGAAACAATCTCTGATCATTAAAAGCTTATATAAGTGTTAGGTAGCTAAAATAAGGTAGTTTGGATGGAAGGGGCTAACAGTTGAAGGGATAAGGAAAGATTTCATGTAGAAAATTATGCTAGATCTGACTTCTGATGCCAAACTGATTCTACAAGGTGGAGGAAAGGGGAAACTGTTAAACACTGGTACAAACACACAGAGGTAAGAGATGAAGAGGCATGTGAGAGGAATGGAGAAGTTGATTTGGCAGGATCACAGAGTCAGAAGGAATAGTAATATACAATGAACCTGCAAAAACCACTTGAAGAAAAGTTGTGAAGAGCTTTAAAAATTAAACAGGAGTTGCAGGGTTATATTTCATTGTAGAGGAAATTAGAAGTCAGTCTGGAGTTTTTAAGGAGGAGAGTTGTATTATTGGATCTGTGCTTAAGGAAAATAGAACTTACAAACTATAAGACAGTGATCTTAATTGCAGACAAATTTTTAGAACATATTATTGAATTGTTGGTTTATGGACATCTAGTAAAAGAAGCAATGATCAAAAAGAGCCAGCATATCTTTAGCAAGCCAGATGAAAAGTATTTTCCTTTTTAAGAGAGTGATTGACCTGGTAGATAAAGGGAATTTCATAGATGTTTAACATCTACAGTTAAATATTTTAGCAAAGCATTTAATAATCTCTCACACTACCCTCACAAAAAGATGGAGAGATGTATGTTAGAATACAATGAAATTAGCTAATTCAAAGGAAGTTGAATAGCTTGAATTTAAAGTCTTTTTATTAATGCTTATGTGTCACCTTGGATATTCAAAGAAGGTAGCCCAGGTATATACACTATTTAATATTTTTATCATTTACTTGGATGACAAGATTATCAAATTTGATGCTGACCCATAACAGTGAAAGATACATAATACACTGGATGACAGATGACAGATTGGATGGTCAGAATTGAATAATGCTGCAAAAGACTAGTAGTGAATTGAATTGAATAAAATGAAATTGAAAGGGGATAAAAATGAAATCCCATTAGTTAAAAAAAGCATCTTCACAAGCATAAAATGGGAGAAAGTATAATTGGACAGTGTTTAGTCTAAAAAAAGATTTGGGTTTTTTGGTGGACTCCAAGTTCAATATAAATCAAACCTGCAGTACTATAGAGCAGTTTTTTAAAAAGCTAATAAGATTTTTTGTTGTATTAAAAAGGCAAAACTTTTGAGAATAGCTGTCAGACTTGCATCTGAAACTTCCTTCTCTTCCATTAAAATGTGAGCTCTTTGAGAACAGGGAATGCCTATTTTTTTATTTATATCCTAATATATATTTATATACTATTTATGTCCTATGTATATTTACATATTTTTCTATTTATAACAGTGCTTAGCACACTATTTTGTACATATTAAGCACCTGATAGAGCTTTATCATTCATTCACTCATTTATTCATTCACATGAATTTTATAAGATATGATGAGGGCAAAATAAAGCAATGACAAGTGATAAGTTGGTCACTAGTCATGTGTAACATCTTTCAGATAAGGAGACTCATAGAAAAACCATGGCCATTACTTTAGAAGGATTAGCTAATCTTCACTTTCCTAATGCTACTTATGTGACTATACAATTTCATACCAGAAGGACTTTATTTCCTTCCTCCTCTACTTCAGATTTGGCTTGGTTGTTTTATTTTCTTTTTACTTCTATACAAATAGTTAATACTAAATTCATAACACAGCAATGCATTAAGCTGGAGCAGCAGTATCAACAATAGCTGTACTCTCTAAACAATTCAATTCACTTTCAATTTCTAGGTCTGTACTAAGGAAGATAAAAGGTCAGTCCTTGAAACAGGTGCTATTTGGACTGAAGATATCCAAAAAAAAAAAAAAAAAAGAAGTGACTATCTGTATCTCCCATTACTTTTCTGAGAAGTCATCTTGGGCTGTTGAGTGGCTCTGAGACTAACTGTCTTCAACCCTGAATGACTTTCAGCGATATCAGAGCATTTAAATGGGAAGGAAAATAAGCATTTTCCTCCTCATAAAAATACTGAGAGGGAAGATAAACCAAAGGGCTATTAAATGTTTAAAATGGTCAGATGGCAATGAGGAAGGCTGATGCATTCATTCAACAGTATGGGCCTATTTGCATGACAAGAATACATCCTGTATTGAATTCATTTATAAATCATTTTCCCATTTCGGTTAGTAGAAATAAGCATCAAGAATTTGGGAAATAGGAACTGGTTTTTAATTTCTAGATAACTTATTCACAACCCACCAAGATTAATAATAAGTATAAATCATTACCACTTAAAACAGGGGTTGGTAACCCAACACACCAATGTTCAGAGGCATATGGGTCTGGGAGCCACTAAACCCCTTTCCTTCAGTTGACTTGTACCTATGGTTTGTCACAGTCAGCATAATAAGCTACTGTATTTTGTCCTCCTCTCTAACCCCTCATTCATTCCAAGAGTATCTCTACTTGGGTAGCAGGACTGCTTCTTTATACCCTGTTCCTTCATTCCTACATTTTTTGATTCAGAATTTAAACATAGCATTTTGAGTCACTGTTGGACCCTTACCTCAAGGTTCAAATAGATGAATACAGAGTTCTAGCTAAGGCAATAAAAAATGTATCATGTTATAAAATGTCATAGTCATCAATTAGCCACTCTCCTAATAATATCTGGAAATGAACAGAAAACAGATGGAAGGTAGACAAAAAACCAAGTGAGTTGCTGAGAAAAATCCATGTACTCAAGTCTCACTTTTCTCCTTTGACAGGCATTTACTATGAACAGTTAACTTTAAAATAGTGCAAGCTGTAAACATGGAGGAGACTAACAGTAGAGAAGAGATAAGAGGACAACTGGGCCAGATAGTGTTCTTAAGTACAAGCAATCACTCTAGCTGACTGCAAGCCAGGGAATCTAGTCATGTCTTTGAACTCTGTGACCTGGTTGTCCACAGCAATTTTCCCAGGGAGAGTTCTGTTTGATTAAATATTTTTTAAATCTAGAACCTTTCAGGAGGCCTTTATTTGTTTCCTATAGTAACCATAAATAGCCACCTGGATACAGTATTTACATTGCAAAAGGAAACTTTAGAATTTCAAAGGTAGAAGCACCTGCAGTGACCATCAAGCCCAATTCATATATGGAAAAAAAAATAGTCACTACATCATCAATGATCATCATTTTCTGGTTGAAGACTTACAAAAAGGAAGCAAACTCACTATTGTTCAAGGTAGTCAATTACATTTTGGTGTAACTATTATTATTGGGAAGTTTTCTCTTGGCATTAAGTATAAATGTGCCTTTTGCAATTTTTGCTCCAAGTTCTATCTTTTGGGGAATGGACAGAAAAACCTAAAGAATGTCAGATTCTTCTGACAGGATAACCCTTCAAAAACTTAGAAACTTATATACAACGTTCTTGTTCCTCACCTACCCTAAGTCTTTTTACCAAATACCACCAGTTCCTTAAACTAATTGTCATTTGGCAATGAACTGAGTTAAGATCCCTCACCATTCCAGTTACATTCTGCTGGATGTTTTTTGAGTTTATCAATTATTTTTGAGTTGTTTCAGTCCTGTCCAACTCTTTGTGACCTTGTTTGGGAATTTTCTTGGCAAAGATACTAGAGTGGTTTGCATTTCCCTCTCCAATTCATTTGACAGATGGGAAAACTAAGGCCAACAGGGTAAGTGACTTCCCCAGCATCACACAAGTGTCTGAGGCCAGATTTAAATTCATGAAGATGAATCATCCTAACTATCCATGCACTCTATCCACTGAACCACCTGGTTGCTCCAGTTTATCAGTATTCTTACTAAATGATTGCATCCAAACTAGAACTCAATACATTAAATGTGTTCAAACCAGGACAGAATGCCATAACTTCCTTATTCTCAGAAATTATGCCATTCTTTTTTTTTTTTTAAACTCCATTATAGTACTGCAGGTTTGATTCATATTGAGCTTGGAATCCACCAAAATATCAAACAATTTTTTGGGCTATAATCTGCCAATTTCTCCTATTTCAGGTTTTTGAAGATAATAAGTCCATTAACTATATTATTATATTTTATAATTATATTTTTCATTTTATAATTTTATATTTCATTTTATTCAATTAAGTTAATTATTCTAATTTTCAAATATTATTCAATTCTGACCCTGTCATTCAGTATCTTAGATATCTTTCACTGTTATGAATTAGCATTAAATTTGATAACCTTGTCATCCAAGTAAATGATAAAAATATGAAACAGTATGCATACCCGGGCCACCTTACTTGGGGTATCCTTTCAAGATGATATAGAAGCATTAGTGACAACACTTAAAAGTCTAGTGACAACACTTAATCTCCTTTGAATCTTTCTAACTTAGCTATCTTGTAACATACATCTATCCATCTGTTCATGAGGGTAGAGTGAGATTATCAAATGCTTTGCTTAAATGTTTAAGTGCAGATGTTAAACATCTATGGAATTTCCTTTATTATCAGTTTAGTGAGTCTGTTAAAAAGGGAAATACTCTTCATCTGGCATGACCTGTACTTTCTGAAGATATTCTGACTATTTTTAATTACTGCTTCCTTTACTAGATTTTCATAAACCACTTATTTAATATGTTCTAAAATTTTGCCTGCAATTAAGGTTACTTCTATAGTTTGTAATATCTGTTTTGTTTTCTTTTTAAAATTATAACAACACGTGTCCTCCAATCCTATTGTACCTCTTCTATTCTCAGTCATCTTTCAAATATCATTGATAGTGGATTAGTATTCAAATCCACTAGTTTTTCAGTACATGAGGAACTTAATTGATATGGCTTTAATTTATCAAGGGGCTTAGGTGTTCACTTCCTGTCTCCTTGTTTATACTGTGCATTAACTCCCTACTAGACACATTTCTTCTTGTCCTTTCTAGTCCAATGGTCATTTACCTCGGCTGAGAAAATAATATGCCATCATATTTCTAATGAATTTGAAGCTTGAAGGCCACTAACATACCAGGATCTTATTCAGAACAGCTTCTGCCTGACATTCAAGCCTACCCAATTTTAAGCTCTCAAAGTTGATTTGTCATAGCTAAAGCTCAAGACTTTTCATTTAGCTCTATTAAATTTTATATTATGATATTCAGTCCAATGCCTGTCAAATTCCTTTTGGATTCTGACTCTATTCTCTGAATTTCATGCCATTTACAATTTTTTTTTCCTAAGCCTTTGTTAAAATTGTTAAACAGCACAGGGCCAGGTACAGATCCCTAGAGTATTCCACTGAAGACATTCTGCATCCTGTTATGCTGATATTGGATCATTAGGCACAATTCTCTGAATCTGGTCATCCAATCAGCTCTGAATATATCTGATTGTATTATCATCTTCTCTATATCTCTCTATCTTCTCCACAAGAATGGTATAAGATATTTTATCAAAAGTTTGGTAAAATTTAGGTAAACTACATCTCCCTTATTTAATAATTTAGTTTTCTTGTTAAAAAATGAAGTTTGTTTAGTGTGATTAGACTCATTTTTTGCCTGTCTCTACACTTTTAAATCTATTTTCTATTTTATTACATGGTCTCTAATGATAATCAAAAATCCAATGGCAGAAGAGAAAACCATATTTGAATTATGAAAAGTATGGATAATAAAAAGCAAAATTGCAGAACATTGTGCAATTTTGAAAGTTTTCATGACTGATCTCTAAAGTTATAAAGAAAATTATTAAAGATAAAATGTTTCGGGAAAGATTATTATGATTTTTATTGCCAAATAAATACCTGTGATTTAGTTGTTGTCTACATATTACCCTTTTCTTAAAAGGGTCACATTTGTGGTTGTATATATATGTATGTATGTATGTGTGTATATATATATATATATATACAATGTATATCTATGTTCACATTTATATAGAGATATAGATATGCATATATGTATATATGTATACATATATATTCACACATACACACATATTTCTGTCAAACATACCACTCTCTGCATAAACATTCAATCTTGTTTTCCCACCCACATTAAGCAACTGACATTGTTACTCACACTGAAACCAATTTTTTTTAGAAGTGAACTAGGTGAAATTATGTTCCAGAAGCTTAAAATAGGAAGTGTCCAGGTATGTGACAATAGCTAGCTTGTATTATTTCTGAAACAAGAAACCAGAAGCTTAACAGACTAATTGTTGTTTTCCAAGACTATCCTACTCAGGTTGATTGAATAAACCTCAGCATGTCATCAGCTAAATTATGAATAGCCTGCAGGAGAGCTACCCATGTAGAAATAGTTTTGTAGTTGTAAACACAGGTTTGAAAACATCTGTGCATGACAGCAAGAAGATCATATTACCCTTTTACTTGCAGGAACCATTAGAGTGCATCTATTTTTGGTGGATCCTATGTCAGTTGATGGGGAAAAAAGTGTGAAGGTGGAAGCACACCATGTCTGGTATCAAGAAATGATTCTCAATTCTTGATTGTCAGCAACAAGGTTCTGTGGCAATGGATCATTCCTGCTGAATTCATCACAAGTGCCAAGGATTCTAACATTTCTTAGTCATTATGTCTATTTGAGAATTAGTAATTATATATACAAGATAGCTTGGTATAATGAATGAAGTATCAACCTTCAAGAAGGGATGTTCTACATTCAAGTATCACTAGCTATGTGACCCTGGATGATACTTACATTCTCAGTGTTCTAAGATCCTGAGTTGTAGAGATAGTTCTAAACTACTTTGTTACAAGAAATTTCTTTTCTTAAGAGGTCCCAATCCTAATGGAATCATAAGTCTACTCTCTATTCCAGTAAGCTATGATCTATGGACATTTAAAAAAATTGATATTACAGACTTTGAATTTTATATATATATGTATATATATATATATATATATATGTACACATTTTTGGGAACTTTGGGATTGTGATATACCATAAATGTCCTATAATCTTAGGATCATATGATCATAGATTGATATTTCAAAGGGATTTAATAGTCATATCAGATCATCTGATCCCCAGCACTACACCTTTTCCCACTGTTCTATCCTTTTTAGACTTGATTTACATATGTGTCCCTGTGTCCTAGGGGAGATATATGAAGAAGAAATTGGGGTTGTGATGAAATTCTCTACATAGCTGAATTTCCATCAGAACTGATAGCTTC
This sequence comes from Myrmecobius fasciatus, assembly GCA_023553655.1. Taxonomy (NCBI): domain Eukaryota; kingdom Metazoa; phylum Chordata; class Mammalia; order Dasyuromorphia; family Myrmecobiidae; genus Myrmecobius; species Myrmecobius fasciatus. Next base: position 518,347 of record JAJPUD010000021.1, on the reverse strand, counting down.
TCCACTGTGAAACTCTAGAAGGATATCTTTAAATAGTACAAAAACCTTCCCTTTACCCAAGAAGCACTAGAAGATCTAACTGCCCTCACACAGCACTCAGCAGGAAAGAATCAAGAAATATTTAAATATAACTGTAGTTGGTTTGGAGCTTGATTTTTTTCCTCTAACAAACCTAGAGATTTACAGTAAGACTTCTCAAAGCCCTACTCCTTAACCTGAAGTCCTTTTAAGTTCCATAATTCCATGAATATTTTTTAAAAATAATTTGATTCAAATAAGATTAAACAATTTGGACAGATTTTTGCTTTATCCCAAGAAAAGCAGAAACAAAATTTCACAAAAATAAATATTATGCTAAATTTATTGAGTATACCACAAAATGCTGTGTTAACCCATTTTAAAATGATTATTGTCAAATAATGAAATAAATGGGATCTTGTTGCTTCAGCATAAGATATAACAACTACTTAGTTATCTCAAATGCATATGTATATTTTGCCATATTAATGACTTTCAGAGCAGTAGGAAGATTTCCATGTCATGCTGTGCTTTGTACTCTAGGTTAACTCTGATGTAAATGAGCTGCCTATAAATTGTTGAGTTGACTCAGTGTTAGAATGCAAGATAACCAACTTCTGATGATCTGGGGAGCCTCTTTCACTCTCAGGGCTTGGCCTGCAGTGTTCAGGATAGTGATAATCTGCCAAGTGCCCCAAGAATCACAATGACAATCACCTTTAAACAAAAGGTGCTTTGTAATGTTGAATGAAGTATAATATCTGAATCATATCTGTTGAAGTGACAGAACTCGGGATGATAATACTGTATGCTACCCAACTATTTAGTAGGAATATCGATAACTGGTCTAAGATGCTTCTTGTTCCTTGGCAGTGTCATTTTAAATGAAAGGTGCATACTTCGTGTCAGAACACTAATCAGCTAAGTAAGCAGTGTAACCTTCAGAGATATTTTTTTCAGCCTTCTTTGATGTACATGAGACCCCTTATCAGTCATGATTAGAGGGCATAAGGGAAAGACACTTAAGTAACTCCTTAGATACTATATTTGAGTTTAGGTGACATATACACATTCCAGCATAGTCTTTTCTTTGAAGAAATGAAGTCTCTTTTCTGATTTTAACATTCAAATGCTTCTTAAAATTTTGTTTCAACAATAAGGACTTGATGGTTTAAAAAGAAATATTATGACTTAAAGGAAAAAAGTTGCCCTGTTTAACATCTCAGAGAAGAGAGTGCTTATGACTTAAAATATACTTTAAAAATTGCAACATGAGTTCATTTGGACTTAACATGTCTAATTAATATATTAATATTAACAATAAAGAACACAGGCTTTAGAATTATCACACATGAGGTCAAATCCTGCTTCTGTCAATCTCTTTAACCCCTTTGACCTTACCTTGCTTGGGCTCTGATTGTTAAAAATTTTACATTATCAAGTCTCATCTCTTCTTCACAATCTTTACTCGCTAACTTTTGTTTTAAGAATAGCAATCAAATCAATTCTATAAATCACCATTTTTTCTGACTCCAAAATCCAAAACACCCCTTCCTGGACACCAATCCTCTATGGGTAGCATCTTCCGCTAATAGAATATAAATTACTTGAGAACAAGCACTGTATTTATTGACTATCTCTGTACTTCTAGCACTTACCTTTATGCTTGGTTGACAATAAGTGAAAAATAAATGCTTTTTTTTCATTCTTTATCATCTGTGTGACTGGGCAAACCTCAATTTCTCTAGACCTTCTTTTCCTTGTCTGTAAAATGTTGTACTAAATTAACTCTAAGATACCTTTTAGTTACAAATTTATTGTTTTTGTTGAGTTGCATCCAACTCTTCATGAACCAATTTGGGATTTTCTTGGCAAAGATACTGGAGTGGTTTGCTCCAGAACACTGTACAGATGAGAAAACTGAGGCAAACTGAGTTAGTTCATTGCTCTGGATCAAAAGGCTAGTAAGTGTCTGAGGATGGACTGAAAGTTATCCTAACTCTAGGCTAAGCATTCTGTCCACTGAACTACCTCTTTGCCTCTTAAATTTATAATCCAAATTATATAGTGCTGTTTACAATTATATAACACTTAGGTTTGCAAAGTATTTTTCATGCATTATTTCATTTGATCTTCACAATAATCTTCTGAAGTAGGTGCTATTATTCTCATTTAGAGCTAAGGTAAACTGAGGCCACAGATATTAAGTGACTTGATTGAAGTTTTCCCAAAGCTAGAAATTATCTAACCTCCCACATCCATAACATATTTAAAAAGCAGTCATTCTCTCTTATAATGAAGGGGAACATATTAGGACCTTCCTCTTAAAATAATTTTAATTGTTGGGAAGTTTTTCTTCACATTAAGTTTAAATTTGCTACTTTGCAATGTTTCTATGACTGCCCTCTGAGACCACACAAAACAAATCTAAATCCTTTTCCAAGTGACAGGCTTTCAAACTTGGAAAAAAACTTCAGGTTTGACCTCTCCCTAAGTAGTATCCTTTTTTCAAAGCAATCCCAATAGACTTTGGACAGAAAATACCATGTGCATCCAGAAAAAGAACTAAGGAGATTGAATATAAATCAACACATGCTAGGTTCAATTCTTTTTTTTTTTTTTTTTTTTGGTTGTTGTTGTTGCTTTTTGCTGAGGCAATTGGGGTTAAGTGACTTGCCCAGGGTCACACAGCTATGGAATTTTAAGTGTCTGAGACCAAATTTGAACTCAGGTCTTCCTGACTTCAGGGCTGGTGCTCTATCCACTGCGCCACCTAGCTGCCCCTAGGTTCAATTCTTTCTTGCTTTTTCTTTTTCTTTTTTTTTTTTTTTTTTAATCTCACTTATGGTTTTTAGCCTTTTCTCTGATTTTTCTCTCCCAACATGATTCATAAAGCAATGTGTGTTAAATTAATTAATTAGTTAATTAATTAAAAGAAAACATAGTATCCTCTCTAGTGGGATTATACCCAATACCCTCAATTAATTTTGGAGGTCCTCTTCCATCTCTCACTTATTCTCCTATTGATTCTGTCAATAAGCTAAAATGTACCGCCAAGAACTAAGTGGAATAGTTCAAGTAATAGCCTGATCAGAGCAGAGTATAATGTTTCTATTACCTCATTAGTCCTGAACACTCTACCTCTCTTATTCTAGTCAAATCTATTTGCTTGTCAAATTTCGAAGTTAATTTGATATCAATCTGAAAGTGCCTTAAAATACTCAGACTCTTTCCTAACAAATGCCTCCTTCTTAAAGATTCTTGGGGCTCTATACTAAAGTATTCCTAAGTTGATACTGAACCTTTATTTTGTTATTTTTCTGTCCATTTAATTACTTAAGAATTCATTTTGCTATTCCCTTCTCTACATCTTTCCAGCTGATCAACAAGATTAATATGACAGATTCTCCCAATTACTATGTTCAAATTTAGGCAAGTTATGTCTACAATTTCCTAGATCTATCAGTAAGATCTTAAAAGGCCTTTTTTATACATTGTATTTTATTAAGTGGTGATAATATCTCACAATGTATACACATCTGTGATTTTACGTATTATGCCCCTTTGCCACTATCACAGCCAACCCTTTATGTTTGGTAGGTGGTCTTCAAAAGCTATGTGACTGAAAAATTCACCACCCTGTACACAAGTGGGTAAAAAGTCTCTCTGAATTCAACTAGGATGATTATCAGAAGACACACACAATCCATTCTGGAAAAAAATTTATTCATATTCCTTTCAGCTTCCTACTATTTGAGGGAGTTTATGTTCCACTGGCAGAACTTTTAAGAATACAACATCACCACAATATCATGGTAAAACATAGTAAGACATCAAAGCAACATTTTAGGAGTTGCAATATTTGAAAATTAGGAATTTTTTATAACAAGGATATTTAGTAGAAAAATATCAGACATAAAACAGCCATAGAAATATACAGTACCTATGACAGCCTTGGAAATATCTGATTTCTTGTTTTTCTCCTTGAATTTTATAAAGATCTTTATGAGTGGCTTATGTCTGAAGAAGGATTTTTGAAGGAGAGAGAAATATACTCATTCTTTTATAATAAATAGATAACATACACTGACGCCAATCCAATTTTACTCTGGAAATCTTGTTGCCTTTCTGAGATCCATTTTCTCTCCTAAAGAATCTGGGAGAGCAGAGATTTTTACAAGCTAAGTAGGAACTAAGTAGGTTGTTTGATTTCACCTTTACTGATCTCAGATTTTAAGTGCTGCTTGACAGCCAAATCTTAGAAGACCTGAATAAATCCCCAAAGATAACAAAGTTCTTTTCATTGCCCAGAGCTAGAAAGGTGGCTATTCAAGATGAAGATGGAAATTTACTCTTCTATAAACTGAAGGAGGCTTAGATTAGAACTGGAGGCATCAGTAGCCTTATCTTATATTTGGAGAAATTGAGGCCCAAAGCATTGATGGAACCTTCTTAAGGCTCCACTGTTAGTAACAAAGCAAAGATTCAAATTCAGGCCCTCTGATTCCAAATGCAAAGCTCTTTCATAATGCCACAGTAACTGCCATTCACCTAATTGAAGAGCAAACCACCATCACCAGTTGAGCTAGAAAGCATGAGTTTACAGCTCTGTCCTGAACTTGTCTTTTATTACAGACAAGTACAGCACATTAAAAACCACACTGGAGGACCTTAACCATTTATTTTTGTAGCTAAACTTGCACTGAAAAGTCTGTTTAATTTGGAGTAACCTGCATAATTCGTTTGACTCAAAAGGTATTAAAGGAACCAAACTCTTAGATAAATAAATTAAGCAACTGTTCTAGTCTGCTTTTAGTTTTAACCTTGTCCTTTCTGCATAATAACCATAATTAACATTCATATAACTCTTTAAGGTGGGTAAAATATCTTACATACATTATCTCATTTGATCTGAGCTGGATAATTTCTGTTTCAGGTCCCAAAGAACCCAGTGGCATAATCTGACACCATTTACTCCCTGAATGGCCTTAGGGAAAGAATTAGCAGTCTCTTTAAACTTTTTTTTTTTTTGCTTTAAAAAATCATTTGTTTACTTATCCATCTATCCGTTTATTTATTTTACATATATTTCTGTAATCTATCCCTCTCATTACCACCATTCCAACTGAACATTCACTTCTACCTGAAATGTGTATACTGGAGCTCTAAAGTTCTTTCCAATTCTTAATCTGTGATCCCATTCCTAGTGGAATCAATCCTAAAATTCTTTAACTACTCTTGAGTAGTATAGAATCAAGGCTGATTTCCTCAGTTTGATGCAAGAGGAAAGACCTAGGACATGGTGACCAGTATTAAAGGGAGCTGTTTATATTTAAGATTCCAAAAGGATTATAAAGAGGTCTCCAAATGTGTTTTGGGAATATGGATGATCTCTCTACTTGGGGACCTATCCTCAGTGTTCAACAGCTGACTAGGCTAGTTAGCAACTAGCCTTAAGGGAGTAGATGTGTCCTCCTCCTGTATGTTATTCAAAGGAGATAATGGTAGTTTTTTAAAATTTTTATTGGTTTGTTTCATTATAGTCTCCTCTATCAGGTAAGAGAATAATAGTCACCTACTAAGTGGTCCAACAGAGTTGATAATCCAGCAACTTTGAGTAAGGATTCAAGCTAAAGACAGACCCTGACACATATATCAACCCTTAGATTCTTAGTGTGTGTGTGAGTTATGGGAAAGGGGTGTTAAACTCAGAAAACAGAAAAAAAATAATTTATTTTGGAGAGTTGAGTGGGGGGCAGTTTGTGACTCATAGGTTAAAAAAAAATCACTTGGACTTTTTCTTGTCTATTTGTGAAAGCATTGTTTTGGGTATGCAAACATAGCCAGAGATAACAGCATCAAAGGAGGGAAACCCACCTGGTTTGGGCTCTCTTCCTATTGATTAAGATTATTGCTTACTTTACCAGGATGGCCCACTGGTTCTACAGAATGTGTTAACAGGAATTAGAGGGGGGAGGGGATGGCCACAAATTTCCTGGGAGGCACAATTAGGTCAAAATAATCTCTGGACAGAGAAATCCTGACTCAAAATAGGAGAGGGAAGGTTGGTTCAAATAACTAATAACACTTATGCTCAGCATTGTATTGCTTTGTTGGCAGCTGCTTGCCTTTTTGGGAAAAGGGACTAGTATATGGAATAGAATTCTAACAGTGATTTGAGAAGCAAAGATGTTATTTCAAAATTGTTTCTGATTTAGACACATTGCTATTTCTTCTTTCCTTCAGACTCACCTGCTGCCCTTACTCCTCCAATAGGGACCAGAATTGACATAGATTTTATCTTCTATCAAGTCTGTGATACATATCCCAAACTGTCAGTTCTTGAAGGATTTGAAATTTCATCAATCTGGCCACAATTGTTCACACATTCAATCATTTCTATATGGTTAACCAGTTTGTTTACCTTTAATAGCCCAGGTTTTAAATATATTTTTAAGAGTTAACATAAATTACCCTAACATACATATAATATTGCTCAAATGCAGTATAATGCACAATACGAATTTTATATTACAGTAGTATAATCTCAAAGGATTCAGCTATCCTCTGGAAATCACTGTATCATATGATTTCCACTCTGTTTATTCATTATCGAGTTGAGATTAATCATAATAACACATAGCTCTTAAATGGAACTATTTTTCTTTTATTCAGGTAGATTTTCCCACTTTATGTCATTTTCCTTTAGGAAGTTTGACTATTTTGGTTTAGAAGCAAGCCATTTAGAAAAATTACTACATCTATAAACTAAGTGATTTCCTAAATTATAGAGTTTTATTGCTAAAAGGGACCTTACTCCAACCCTCTCATTTTTCAGATGAGAAAGTCTCAGAGAGGTCAAGTGATTTATCTAAAGTCACACAGCTAATAGTAATTTCAGAAACATAAGTTTGAACTTAGTTCTCCTGATTCCCAGGCCAGTGCTCTTTTGACCAATGATATGGAAATTATCTATATCTTATACATATGGAAATTATCTTTTATAGATATGGAAATTAAAGTTGAAGTCAACTCAAAGAAAGCAGTTAAAGAAACTGGGAATTAGCCAGCAAAGTGAACAGAATGCTGGGCTTAAAGTCAGGAAGATTCATTTTCCTGAGTTCAAATATGGATTCAGACCCATACTAGCTATGTGACTCTGGGCAAATCACTTAATCTGATTTATTTCAATTTCCTAATCTGTAAAACAAGCTGAAGAAAGAAATGGCAAATCTTCTAATACCTTTGCCAAGAAAGCCCCAAATGGAGTCTCAGAGAGACAGATAAGGCTGAAAATGACTGAACAACAAAAACATAAAGAGACTAACTCAATTCCCTGTGCTGCCTATCTCAAGATCAAAGCTCAATAATAGTTGAATGGTAAAATACATACAATAGTCCAAATGTATACTATGGGACAACATTTATTTCTTCCAATAGGAATAATTTTATGTTATTCATAATTATCCAGTTTGTATTGGGCTGAATAACAATGAAGTGAAGATTTTCAGTTCATATCTGAAATCTGCATTATGGAAAACTAATTCTTGGTACTTTTTCTAGTTCATGTTGCCTCTCTACTAAATTGCTAAAGGCAGTGATTACTTCTTTCTCCATATTATACATATTATACATTTATCAAGACTAAGATTGCTCTGATTTTATTTTTATAGAGAAGCTGAGTGAAAGGTTTTCATACTTTTGTCATCACTTCCGTATCCATCTCCAGACATCAGGAGTAAATCACAACACAGGGTATTTAGCTAGCTAAACAAAGTAGGTCACTAGAACCTTGCCTACCTCTCATTTGGAATGAAATATAGTGCCTAACTTTTCCCACTATTCCATTTCATCTTTCACAAGTTTACTCCATTGGCACATTATTTTTTGGCTTCACAAATGTGTCTAACTGTTAATTTTTGTTGTTGTTGTTTTTTGCTGAGGCAATTGAGGTTAAGTGACTTGCCCAGGGTCACACAGCTAGGGAACATAAAGTGTCTGAGATCAAATTTGAACTCAGGTCCTCCTGACTTCAGGGCTGGTGCCACCACTGCGCCACCTAGCTGCCCCTAACTATTAAATTATAGGTAACAAGATCAAATGGGATTATGTGGCTCTCCCTTATAAGAAAAATGATCTCAAAAATTTCCCTAGCTACTGAAAAACTTGAAAGAAGTACTCATTGTGAGCTATTTCTTTTTGTTTACAATAGTTAGAGTTTCGGGATTAAAGTATAGAAAGATCTGACTTAAATTCTTATCTCAAACATGAGCTGACCAAGTCTTTTAAAGAATGTGAGCCTCAGTTTCTTAATCTGGAAAACTCATATAATAATAGCACTTACTTCAGAGGGGTTTGTGAAGGCTAAACAGGATAACACATATAGAAAAGTACTTTGCAAACCTTTAAAGTAGTAAATAAATGATAGTTATTATTGGTAAATTAACCATGGAGAAAAATTCAGTTTAAAGGGAGATTGAATTTTCCCACTTCTAGGATCCTTTTTCTAAAATCAACTATTCATTTATTTTCATTAATTACTAATTTTATGGCAATAAATTCAAACTTCTATGATTTAAAATACTCTACATAGTTTATGAAATTATCTTTATGTGTATTGTTGCATAGTATTTTATGGCTTCAAATCATTTGTGCTATTCCACTGGATAAATTCCATTAATGAATTACTCAAAGAGAATCATATTTTTTGACTAATGCACAATAAATGAAATTTGCTTTTAGAGAAGCAGTGTGGTATATGAAATATCATAAAGAACCTTGGCCTTAAAGTCAGGTAGCCTGAATTTCTGTGTTTTATAAAGAAATGATATGACTTTGGGCAAGTTATTTATGCTGAGAATCTTAGGTCCCTCTTACCTAAACTGAAATAACTTGTAAAGAAAGTGATGTCAATGTATAACGATTATCATAATTACACAAACATTAGATAAAGATTGTCTTACGCCACTTTAATTCACTAATCTTTGAACAATTTCTACAAGAAAATAAAAAGCAATTACTAAATACTTGCTCATTACTCTGAACTGAGCTAAGAACTTCACAGATATTAGTTCACAGTATGTGAAAGAGGAAATAATATTGGCCTATGAGTCAGCAGTTTAAAACCAATACTCTCCACTAAAATTCTATTCAATGTATTCTCCATTAGATCTATTAAAAGCAGGTATCCCCTGAGAAGGGATCTGGGGGGAGCAATGAACATTCCCCCCTTTCTCCTTTCTCTTTATAGTCAATAGCTCAATTTCTTCCTTAGTGGAAACTCTTGAAGGATTGAACCCCATTGAATAGGTAGAGATGGTTTTACTGAAAAGAAAAGCAAAGGATTTAATCAGGACTGACAAATACATAGACTTCTGGGGATATTTCTATTTAAGTACAAGAATACAAATATATAAAATTGATTTATATAATAAAGATAATAAAATTACCTCTAACATCCATTTCTGATGCATCTTCATGGCTTGGGAATAATCCTAGATTGTCAAAGAAGTTCCTATTATGCCAGCCCTGGCAATTCTTCCCAAGCTGTTCAGACTTCAAATATGGACCCAATAATAAGACTATATATATAAAACATCTCAAAAGTCTTAATGTAATTTTGTTTTAATAAATTTTATCTATAATCTATCTATAAATTATCTATCCATTATCAATTATCTACTATCTATTCATCTTCTGTTATCTATCAATTATTTATCATCTCTCTCTTTATCTCCCTCCTTTCCCAGTCTCTGTCCCTGTGTCTATGTCTCTGTGTGTCTCTCAGTCTGTCTCCCCCCTTGCTTTTCCCTCTCTCTTTTCTTCTCTATGTCTGGCTCTATCTAGATTTACTTCTATAGAGGTGTTATCCAAATGCCATCATATTTAAATTCAGAGAAGCTCATTATCAGGTTGTCTTTCAGTTTCAGCAACTCCTGAAAACCACCTACTAAGCAATCCATAGGCTATATTTTGTTTCAGAGAAAAGAACATTCATACTGATGACATTTTTTTAATCCTGAAATTGTAAATCAATTAAGAAGCCTAATTTTTAATAATAATCTTAAGCACAATATAAGGGTGGCTAGATGGCCAAATGGACACAGTGTAAGACCCACAGTCAGGAAGCTCTGGTCTCATACACTTCCTAGCTGTATGACTGAGCTAGTCACTTAACCACTGTCTGCCTCAGTTTCCTCTTCTATAAAATGAGCATAGTAACAACATCTCCCTCCCAGGGTTGTTGTGAGGATCAAGACAATATTTATAAAGTAATTAGTAAAGTGCCTGAAATAAAATAAGTGCTATGAAAATGTTAGCTATTATGTTATTATTGTTGTTGTTGTTCAAGTCTTTCTGAAAATTAGATGGAATTAAGGTCCCTCTCCTCATTCTGTGAGAGCCCATGTTGACATTAGACCTTTCGGGTTTCCAGTTCCAAGAGGCAATCTTATAAAGGGCAATACTGCTGGATTAAACTAAAGTACTTCAAATTAAATGATTGTTCTACTTATTATGCAGCTTTCAAGAGGGAGGTAGAGGAAGAGAAAAGAAAAGTGAGGGAAGAGAGATGAGAAGGCAGAGGAAGAGGAAAGAGAGGAGGGGTTAGAAGAGAGAAAAGAGGAAAGACATGGGAAGAGAGGGAATTTTTGAATTCTACTTTGCTTGTTATAGAAGACATCACCTGTCAGTAAAGGCTCAGAGAATGATAGCAATAACAGAGCTGCTACCTCTTATTGTGCCCTTTATGAAGAGGTTAAAGAAGGAACTATCAAAGCACCTGTGAATCATTAGGGGAAAAATACTGTTCAGGCTATATGCAATTATCTTCCTTCTTTCTAATTATCTTCCTTGCTTCCTTCCTTCTTGCTTCCTCCTTCTGGGGATTTGGGTCAAAATTATATCTTCTGAGTTTCAAGCTCTATGTCAGATGAGGGTCTATGAATGTGTCCTCCCTCTAAAGGACATATTAGTCTTGAGTCAAAGAAGTCGTATGGAAATCAGCCTTTTTAATCCAATCATATGATGTCTGCTTCCTACTTCATTGTGGCCTATTGCACTAGTTAGTATTGAGTTGGGGGAAGCACAGATTATTAGGCTTTTCACTCCAGTTTAAAGCAGCTAAAAAGTAATGAGGTGTCAGTTTATAATTATGATATTGTCAAGAATAATTAAGTAGATAGTTTCCTAAAATAGGATACCTAAATTTTACTCCCAGCTATGTTACTAAGTAGCCACATAACTTTGAACAAATCCTTTCTCCATTCTAGGTTTCAATGATTTGTAAATTGAGGGAATTGGACTAAATTCCATATAATATTCAATATATCAAAACTCACAAGCTTTTATTAACTGACTACTATGTGCCTCAACTACTCATTTACTCTGTCACTCCTACCCATATCCAGTCTGTTGCCAAGTCTTTTTGATTGTATCTTTTTCTTAATTCTCATAAATGCTCCCTTTTCTCCTCTGACATTGCTACTGAGGTGGTGCAGATCTCATCACCTCATGCCTTGACTATTACAATACCCTTGCTTGGAGTCCCTGCCTCAAATTTCATCCTTGTCCATTTCATTCTTTAATCAGCTACCAAGAACTACTTTGAAAGATTATTTCCTAAGATTTAGTTCTGTCTATGTCACTCCTATTCAGTAAACTCCAGTGATTCTTTATTACCTACAGTATAAAATAGAAAATACTTTGTTTAGATTTCGGAGCCTTTCATAGTCTGTTTTCCCACCCACATGTGCCTTTCCAGTTTTTTTACTTATTATGTCATCTTACCCAACCACTTTCTCCTTGTCATTTCTTGCACAGGAAACTCCATGTCTAGACTTTGGGCATTTATCCTATTCATGGAATCTCTGCTCCTGGGCTTTCCTGGCTTCCTTCAATTCTCAGCTAAAAATCTCACCTTCCACAGAAAATCTTCCCCATTCCTCCTTTATTCTAGTACTTTTCCTCCATTGATTGTCTCCAGTTAATCTTGTACATAACTTAATTGTACATGGTTGCTTCCTTGCTGTCACTCTCATTGAACTATTAACACTTTGAGGGCAGGGACTGTCATTTGCTTTTCTTTTGATTCTTATTCAGATGAGATGGTGTTGGTGAAGTGCAATGCATAGCACATGGCAGGAATGTAGGTGTTTAATAAATACTTATTCTCTCTCATTCCCATTCCCCTTTTGTATCTCCAGCAATTATGGCAACATCTGACATATAATGGGCTCTTTATAAACGTTTATTGATAGGTTGACTACCTAGAATTATGCTAGAAACAAAGACAAAATTTAAAAGGCCATAACCTGAAAGTGCTTATATTCTGTATGATGATTCTCTAGTCATAAGTGAAGTTATTAGAAAAGGCTTCATAGAGGAGAAAAGTTATGACATGATCAACATTTATTTTAATATCTCAAGGATTTTTTATTTTCAGCACCATGGGTTTTTCCAACAAGGCAGACTGAAATCTCTCTCTCTCTCTCTCTCTCTCTCTCTCTCTCTCTCTCTCTCTCTCTCTCTCTCTCAATCTTTCTCTCTCTCTGTGTGTATATATATACATATATATGTACATATATATGTATATATGTATGTTGCAATTAACTAGGTTAGGACGTGGTCAACAGGCATGTAGATCTATTACCAAGCCCACACTTAAAACCTATCATCAGCTTGGGAAATCCTGCCAGAACTATTACCATATTAGAATAGCTTTCAAAAACCCAGACTTGGATTCATCTCAACATTTCAATGAAGTGAATATACAGCAGGTATTTCATGATCATTCCTTGAATTGAAAGATTCAGAAAAGTAGAGGGTGTGTGTGTGTGTGTGTGTGTGTGTGTGTGTGTGTGTGTGTGTGTATGTATGTGTGTGTATGTGCCTCCTGTTTGGGGGCACTTTTGCTAGAAATAACTACAACTGTCCATATGTGTATTTTAAAAAATTAAAAAAAAAAGAAAAAGAAAAGGAAGTTCTTAATTTAATTCAAATCAGTAGGGTCCTTATATGATCCAAGTGTCTAAGGAATAGGCAGTACTCACAAGTAGACCTGATTTAGCCAATTTTAAGTGCTAACCCATTTCTCTAAATAATGTTATCCAATTCAAACACAGGTGTTTTCAAAATTTTTGGATTTTTTTCTAAAATGACACTAAGAAAAATCAGATAATAAAGCTCTATTAAATCTTGTCAAATGGATTGTAATCAAGCTCCATCTAACAGTCTCAAAATCCCTTGAGGGAAAAGCAAAAGGGAGAGAGGAAGAAAACAAAACCAATTATATTTGACCTAGAGCTTCATTATTAGGTTCCTGAATTTTAGGAGAGGGTAAACATTCCAAATGAATGTAAATATCCTTAATTAAATAAAATAGCTACAATAAACCTAATAGAACCTAGTTATTCTATATAATGGTATTTTTGTTTTATAACTTTTTCAAAATGTGTGGCCTTTAATTTTAGGCTCAGCAACACTACAACATTTAAAATTGCTAAAGATATTATGAACAAGGAACTGACTAAGGCAGACTGCCATTTCAAAGACATTTAACTATATTATCCATTAAGATTATTCAATATTTTTAATGTGACCACAACTAATCTATTCAGAGGACTATAAATGAGATACCAAATGAAATAAGATCTTTTATATTCTTAATAGGAAATTTTGTCTCTTTTACCTATCAAGGATAAATTAAAGGATGTAATAAATGCAAAGATGTTAAAATAGCACCATCTAACAATAACCCATTTTACATCAAGGAAATAAAGAGATATGGAAAGAACGTAGCTTTATTAAAGAAACCTTATAAATCCTTATAGGTATGACTACTTCATCAACTGATCTATTGTGCCTAAGGATCAAGGATTATATAGTTACCTCCCCCAGGACACATACTGAAAATTATGCTGCTGTTAGATAACAAATCTTTTGACTTATTGACTGACCAAAAAACTGCATCTACCCCAATAGCATAGCTCCTAAAGTAACAGATGATGGGCCACCAAATTGTGATGTGCTAATTCAACTCACAATTTTCTGGCCCAGAAGTCTGCTACAGATAACTCAATGTGGCCACATCAAATATTATTTTTTTCCCAAGCCAACCTCTCTTTCTAACTTTCCTATTTCTCTTGAGCATAATACTATTATTCTAAACAGTTCTACAACTCCCATATTATCTCCTACTCCTCTTCCTTACTCACCTTACTCAAATATACTCAGAATATACTTAACAAGTTCAGGGTTCTTAAACTTTTTCCACTCACAACCCCTTGTTACCAAAGAAAATTTTACATGGCCCCAAATATATAGGTATGCAAAATAGATATACAAATCAAATATTTACTAATAAATAAATCACAATTTTTGCAATCCTTACATTCAGTTACGAGACCCCATATTAGATCACTAATCATAGTTTAAGAAGCTGGGTTACCAGATTTTGTCATCAATACTTCCACAACATCTCTATAATTTCTTTACTTATCTTAGTGAACACCCTCATTTAGGATCCTACACTTCCTACGTACAATTTTAATCACCTCAGTGACCTTTCTGGCTCAAGTAGCTTCACTTTAAAGTATCCTCCACAAAGCTGCCAGAGTGATTTTCCTAAAGCATGAATTTGATCATATTTCTACCCTATTCAATAAACAACACTGATTAATTATCACCACTAAAATAAAATATAAAATCTTCTGGCATTTAAATCTATTCCCATCCTGACCTGAGCCTACATTTCTAGTCTACTTACCAATTGTTTCCCTTTACACACTGTTGTCTAGATACACTGAATTAATTACTGTTATTCACACATTACACTACATCTTTTACTTCCCACCCCTTTGCACTAGTTGTTCCCCATACCTGGAATATACTTTCTTTTCATTTCCATTTCTCAAAATCTGTTTTCCTTTAAGTTTAGAGACAAATCTTTACTTTCTTCTTGAAGCCTTTTCTGCACAACCATATATCTCTTTCTACAAAATCACTTTGGATTTATATGTGTGTGTATGTGTGTAATATAATAAATATGTATGTATATGTGTACATAAATATGTGTATACATACACACAATATATAAATTTAGCTTTGCCTAAAGGGTTAATGTCTTGGAAAGGAGGACAACTATCTGGAGGCTAAAGGTTTAAAATTATAAATCTTGCAAAAAAGAGCAAGTACATAAGAGAGTGGAGGTTCTTACAATATTGTCCAAATTGCAAGGTCTGTCTGGAAAGATTAAAAAGGTTGTATAAGGAGCAGTTGGGATAGAGCAGTGGATAGAACACTGGTCCTGGAGTCAGTGAGACCAGTTCCAATATCACTTCAGATACTTGACACTTGCTAGCTATGTGATCCTGGACAAGTTACTTTACCTGAATTTCCTCAAAAATAATTATAAAAATACCAGGGCTCATCATCATAGCTGTGGAAAAGCCATCAAGTGGGAGGGACCAAAAAAGAGGACACCCTATAATAAGTTAAAATCCTATTTCAACTGGTCACCCCAGAATGGAAGAAATCCTGTTTTTGTCATCTGAGGATTAATCTTGTTAATTAATAGGGGCTTTACATTGTCCACAAAGTAATGCACTTTTAGTGGCAATTCACTACTGAATAGAGTGTAAAGAGGTTAAATAATTAGTGTCTTTATAAGACAAGGGTTCTTAACCTGGGTTTGAAAACTTATTTCCTTAAGTATTTTGATACTTATTTCAATACAATTATTTCCTTTATAATACTAAGCATTTTTT
>JAJPUD010000021.1:438794-502555 GCA_023553655.1 Myrmecobius fasciatus | reverse complement strand
AGGCTAGTAGATGGCATCCACAAAAAATGTCATTAGGAGCACAGCCAGAGAAAAACACAGGATTTAGAGATAGAAAGGATCTCCAAGATTATATATTCTATTGTCCCCACCCCCATCCTCTTGTTTCCTTATCTGCCCAGGGAAAGTTGGGAAAGGAGCCCAGATGCTCTGATTCCAAATTTCTACTTTTTATCATCTCTGAAATGCTCTCCCTCCTCACCTTCATGGACTTCCTAGGCTTGCTTCAAGACACAGCTCAAAACTTACCTTTTGCTAGAGAACTGTTTTTCTACTCCCTCCTCTACTGCACTTATAGACTCTTCCCTTTGAGATTGCTCCATTTACTTCTCTAATTTATCTGTTATTACATTTTACTCATTCACTTATTGACTAGGTAAAAAAAAAAAAGGCTACTTTTTGTTTCATTTCTTTATTACCTAGTCTTAATTACTAAATGGCCAGTTAGTTGCCTTAGTGAAACTGAGATCCATTAAAGAGTTTAGCTTAAAGAAGTCAAAGTATGCCACTGAATCTAGGGACAGATCCAGTCTTCCTGATCTATGTCTGCCACTGGACCAAGATAGCTCTGAAGGAAAAAGTAAGGTTGGTGAGCAGCTCTCCCTCCCTTAAATCCAATATGCTTGTATGTCATGGCATCATTTCCATAATCTTCAAGAACAAAGGAAAAACAACAACCTTCATGTACACAGAATAAAGATTTTGTTGTTGTTTAGTTATGACTGACTCTTAGTGATCCGATGGACCATGCTGTCCATAATGTTTCCTTGGCAAAGATACTGGAGCAGTTTCTTTCTCCAGCTAATTTTACAAACGGGGATACTGAGGCAAACAGGGTTAAGAGACTTGTCCAGGATCACACGCCTACTAAGTATCTGAGGCTGGATTTCAATTCAGATCTTCTTGATTCCAGGTCTAGCACTGTATCCATAATAACACCTAGCTGCTCCCATAGTAAATTGTTAATAAATGATTGTTGACTGACAGACTTCTGCAGGGTACTTTTGATGGTAGCTCTCTGTCATATGTTTTAATAAATTCTTTCTCTTTCTTACTCATGCATGGAAAACCTTCAAATGGTATTTATGGCTGCCAAAGAAAGAAACAGGCCTAGCTGGTAAGATAAAACATAATGACAAAGACTGTGTGATTTTCTTCCCTTCTCTATTGAAAGAGCATGATGCTAACTCTAGACTTGAATATTGTTGACCCTTACTTTTTAAAATGTCCAAAGAGAGTTGCAGTTAATCCTCCTGATGGCCTTCAAGCTGCCCTTATATTCCATTATAATTGTTCTGTGATGTGGACCAAAGTTCATTAGCAGCTAAACTAATCTCTTCACCCAGAGGACTACATACTGAAAGGAAGGTTAATCTGTTATTCACTCTCTAGCCAGGCCCTACTTTGGTTGCCCTCAAGAGAATAAAAATGAAAATATTCCAGGAAGAATTAAATGGCAAGAATCTCATCCACATAATGGCAAAAAGTTGTAAATAAAATGATTTTATTTTCTTTAAACTGTTCCTCCAATCATAATATATTTTGTAAATTCTCATAAGAAACAAACTTCCCTGACAATCTCTCTCTCAGCTACCCACCCACACATCTTCCCCAGGCAGAGAGGGTTTGACTCTGATTAATATGAGACAGCTGAGTCCCAGAACATTACCTTTCTTTTAAGACAACGTATAATAGCATCATTACTTCTGATAAAAATATTAGTAATTGCAAATGTGACCTAGACTTTTCCCTTTCAAAGCTTTTTACTTTCTCTTTTAAATGATATTATTTTTCCTATTTTTTTAATCATAATCATTTTTTCACCCCATTCCCATTTCATATTTAGGCATATCAACACATAATAATCTTTTTTAAAAATTATTTGTCATTTTATCCATTTAAATCAATAAAACCCCTCTTTCTATTGATTGGTATGATCTTAAAAGAACCTTTTAAACTGGTCTGTGACATTGCCTATGGTGAATCATTGTCTCTCTACAACTAGGCTTCTTAACTTTTTCATATGTTGTGCCATTGACCTTTCTGGCAGTCAAGTGAAGCCTATAGATTCCTTCTCAGCTTTGGCAGATGGATTCCCAAATATTTTATACTATCAACAGTTATTTTGAATAGAGTTTCTCTTTGTGTCTCTTGCTGCTGGACTTTGTTGGTGGTGGATAAGGATGCTGATCATTTATGTGGATTTATTTTTACCTGTAACTTTGTTGAAGTTGTGGATTGTTTCTAATAGTTTTTTAGTTAATTGTCTGGAGTCTTTAAGTATATAATCAAACAAAAAGATTCCTTCTCAGACTAAAGTTTTTAAATAATTAAAATAAATGCTTGATTTCATTGGGAAATTTGTGAAAATAAATATGAGATTTTCTCCCCTGCATTCTTGTTCTTGAGTCCACCAGCCTTAGGTTAAAAACCTCTGCTCTATCAGGACTTACTTCTTCTTTTCATAAATATTCTCTCAGAAACAAAGGCACACTATTAACTAAATTTTTTCATGAAATGAGATGATTATGATTAAGAATAGAGAATGAAGTACTTGCCATAGTATGGTAATAATAGTAATAATAATGATGGTGATATAGCAATAATAATAACTATTATTTATATTGCAGTTTAAGGTTTTCAAAGTGCTTGGTTAATATACTTTCTAATTTGATCTCAAAATCCCTACGAGACAGATCACTATTGTAATATTGAACCCCTTTTACTTTTTCAAAAATAGTCCTTTGACTATTCCCCCTCCCCCCTCAATTCTGATAAGGACCTGAGATAATCTTCCTGGACTGAGGGCACAAAACAAACGCATTCCAGTTAATGTACATCTCTGCCATGACAGAAGCCAACCTCAAATATTTAGTAATTGTTCTGGAGGGTGAAGCACTTTCAACTGAAAGGAGCCCTGTGATTTTTAAATTTCCCCTTGAATTAAATATGTAATGCTCTGATCTTTACAGACGGTAAACAGTAAATTGGCCATGTGCCATCTGTACTGATTTGCATTTATACATACCAAACTCTATTTGCATATCTTCACTAAAGTTCTCTGGAATTTTTAATAGCTTAAGCTGTTTTTAGAGAGGGCATAAAACTTCAATCACCCATGTACTGGAGGCTGATGATGTGATGTTCCTCTCCATAATTCATTGTAAAACCATGGTTGGTATTATTTTACTTTCAGCATAGATAATTCCACAATAGGTGGAGGTTGCAAAAAGACAGATTTCATACATCTCTATGCAAGGGACAAAGTACAAGACTGCAGAAATGTGTGAATTCAGGAAATGACTCTACAGCATTATGAGAGCAAGCTGTCCTTTTCTTTTGTATTTCTTGGTATGGACAGTTGTGGTAAGAACTAGAGAGTCTAAGTTGATCAAGTTAGGCAATGACTGTGACTAGCTAACAGATGAGATAGGAAGCTTATCTTCTGCAGATTCAGGTGCCTTCCAAAGAATTAATAAGAGAAGAGGGTTGGCCATTCCTATAGAATAACTAAGAAGATAGCATTTTATAACTCTGCTTCATAGCAAGGAACTATCAGGTGTCTGCATGTGTGTAACAGGCTGGAATAATGGAAAACACTGTTCTTAAAACAGAATTTAATGTCAATTGTATTATTTACTAGATCTGTGACTATTTAAACCCAAAACTCAAACTCTCCATCAAGATAAAGTAGAATATCATAAGGATACAAAAACATACCAAAAAAAAACTTTTCTAAGTCTCAGTATTTTCATGAGTACATATGAGAATTGCTTCTAAAGTCCCTTGAAGTTTTAGGAACATGATGCTATGATCCTCTAAGTCAATTTGTATCTCAATACTCTATCACTTTAATGTAAATCAATATGAGTATAGGAGAAGTCAACAACAAGTATATTGGGAAATATGGCTTGAAAAAAAGCATAAGGTCAATGACTTTAAATAATGAATTACTTGATAATTCAGATGTGTGTGTATGCTATGCATGCAATACTTTTTTTTAAGCTTTACAAGGTAGTCTGTACTTGAGGAAAGACTTAATTTATATTACTAGTATATACATACATATATGTATGTATGTATATGTGACTTCATTTAAACATTTTTGATTAATAGAGCAAAATGAAGTCTTAATGTCTCTCTTCCAACATGCTGGTGCTCAACTGTATGTTGTCTATGCCATTCATGTATTAAAATCAAACAAGAATATTTTAAAAATAAAAACTTTGTTCCATCATCTTTATTAAGCTAAAGATAAAAGAGAAGAATATTTGTCATTGTCATGGAAGATGTTCAATACAGGATTCAGGTTGCAAAAGGAATTCCCTATATTTGGTTATGCTTTCTAGATAGTCCTGATTACATGGCATGCTGCTGATTACATCAATCCTGAAATACTCCAGGCACTAGTAAATGAGATTAACAAACACTCTTAAGATTCAGCATAACAATCCACAAAAAACAAAACCAAATGGATGAAGTCCACTTCTTGTACAGGTTATAAAATTCAGCCACTGCTGAAGTATACTTATGACCACTGAACTGATCAGTCAATAATTTGAACAGATACTGAATTGGGACCCAGAATGAAAAGGAGCCAGAGGATAGGCTGGATTCCTTTGAGGAAGTTGCGCAATATATCCAATAATCCTAATTTATGCCTTGAAAACAGTAAGAACAAAACAATATTTTCTGTGATATTATATGGCTGGGAATAAAGAAATAGACCATGTTTATATATTCCATTGTTTTAAAAAGAACTCATGTACATAATCTCATCCTATTCTTTATAATAACTTTTTAATATAGATAGTATCATTATAACTATTCACAAATCAGAAAACTGAGGCATTCATTCTGACTTACTGGGGGCTACATAGATAGTAAGTAACTGAGGTAAGATTTGAATCTGTCTTCCTGACTACTAATCTAATATTTCATTTACTATGCCAGACTATCACCATAAATGAAAGACCAAATTTTATGAAAAATTAAAATTTTCACTGGTCCAAAAGGAAATAGATAGTTGGATATGTATGGTATAATTAAGCTATAATATACTTCCAAATTATGTGAAAGTTGTAATGGGTAAATTGTTAACTTGTATGAAAACAGTGACATATAAGATAATAAAGGTCTAAAACTAAAAGAGATTTAGAAATCATATTCAACTCCCTTGTTTTACAAATGAAGAAACTAAATTTGACAGAGATTAAGAAATTTGCACAAGATAATTTCAAAGACAGAATATGAAACCAGGATCCTTTGTTTCAAATGAGAGAAGAAAGTAGACTGTTCAGGGGAAAAGGGATAACTTATAGGCAGCCTAAGAGCAACATTAATATTCACATAATGCTAATAAACATAGTAAAGGTTCTCATCATATTAAATAGACTCTATATGGAGGAATTATGAAATGACACTGACAAAAGTATACTATGGAAATGTGTCAATAGGCTAACACTTGGCATTGCTGGAGAGTGTTTGTATTGAAAAATTCACAGATTCACTGAATTACTGAAAAAAGAATATATGATTATGTATATGTGTGTGTATCTGTGTGTTTTCCTAAGGGCATTTACAAAGTAAATTACATTTAATTTAAATAAAAAAATTAAAAATAAGTTATAAATGAAATAGTTTCAAATTCATTAGAAGCCTTACTGAAGCATCCATCGATTTTAATTTCACTGAGGTTAGAGGAGGTTAAAGCTCTAGTCCCACTTGTTTCACATGAGACAGTTTACTCTTTGGCAGCAATTACTGAATCATCTATTTAAATACCATTTCTCCACAATGAGCTCTCCATCTTCTTATAGGCATATGAATGATTTTCCCTAGGAACAGTGCTTGGTGATATATGATTCAAAACTGCAAAGACTCCTGGAGCTTATTTATCCTGTAACGTTTGGCTAGCTACTGATCTAAAATGACTGACATTCACTTTAAACTAAAATAAATTTCAAAGCAAAAGTTGCAGACGTAGAGAAGTGCTTATTAAATCACAGTAGGAACTCAGTTGCAGAAAAGTTGTTTTAAATGCAAAATCCAAAACTATTAAATTCAAGTAATTATAAGCAAAACTATATACTTCAAATGTAAAATCTAGATATGTAATCTATTGATAGAATTAATGAACAAAATAAAAAAGACACTGTCATCTTACTAAGAAATGGTAATCAACTTATTTTGTGAAGTGTGTCTCATTTGCATTACAAACATTATTATGAAAATTCAACATTATGCATCTGTGTATTGCACTGTATTACTTAGTTAAACATCAAAAAGGGGGGCTGTAGAGGAACAACAACAATTTCCTTCAAATGGAAAAATTGGAATAGAAAATCATGATCAAAGACAACTTCGATTTTATGTTAATTTCACCTTAATTCTACTCCTGGGATAATAATTCTTTTTTTTTTTAATGTTATTCTTACTAACAAATTCCACTGCATGCTTATGGTCCTTAAACAAATTCTCAAGTGAAATGCATGCATAAATAAACATCAGTTAAATTTACATAGCCTTCACTATAAATATGACAGAATGTTCATAAACTCATTATGGCTAACTATGTGAAAAACTCATTAAACTTTTTTTTTTAAATAAAAGAATCAACTTTTTCTTGTTAATATACTGCACATATTCATTGATCTTTTCAATAACCACTAACAAGTGAATGATTCAGTAAAACATTTTGTTCTAAAAAAGAAAACAGGGTATCTATGTCTCCATAATATACAATGAAAAAATGATAAATTTTTGCTGCAACCATGGTTACACATAACATTTTCATTTTTCTATTAAGCAAAACCATTATTTTCTTGTAAAATAAGGTAAGTCAATTGAGCATGGAAATAACTCAATTATTATTATTAATTTTTCTAGCTAGGGGATATGGCAAATAGTTTCCAATAATTTGTAACTGAAACCAACTTTAATTAAATTTTTCAAGTGAAAGGAAAACATATTTTGAAAGGTAAACCACAAGACTTGAAAAGTCTGGGTATAACCCATTGAGTAATTTATTATAGTACAATATATATTTCTGTTCCTTAAATTTTGACATGCATTAAAGAAAAACCTTTTTCTAATCATTATTTTCCACTCAAATTTATGTTTGTAGTTTTTTATATAGCAAGACTATATATTATCACAATATATTTATTGTGATATTTAAAGTGTTTCTTAGATGAAATAACATCCAGCCTTCAAGATCTTTTAGGCATTTTCTTTTAAGTATACAGTACCTTGCAACAGTAGGCATCAAGTAAATGTTCTTTTGAATAAATAAAGGGAGAATACATAATCATGAGGATTTAAAAATATATTTAACAGAAATAATCAAGAATAGTATGTTATATTTTAATCTAATTATTTAGTTCAAATGCCACTGTAATTATTATTTTTGAAAACAGACCAAAAAAGAGCATATTACTACTCCAGAAGTCAATAGTCTCCTTATCATGACATATTTCTACAGCCCTTTTTTTGTCCCATTGCTAACAGACCAAATTAAATTCTGCCTGGGGAAGTTATTGGGAAGTTCCTGGGGTTGAAGTCATACTTTTTCACTCCTCCTGAGTAAATAGCCTCAAGTAAAATTGTTTTCTCTGACCAATGATCAAATATATCTAAGCATACTGTACATTGAATGGATTCACCTCTCCTTTGATGTGAATGGCTGGTAAAGTAATTGAGTTTGCTTGAGTTTTCCCTTAGAAGTACAAGCTTTTTCTCTGCTTAAGCATAGAATGTGGCTAAAGATACTTTCAAAGCCTTTGAACACATATGAATGTGACTTTTCTGTAAAAATATTTTTAAGTGCCATAAAGTATGAAGGATATATCTATGTCTGCTTTATGATTCAAAGAATGATGAATGTTGCAAAGTTGAAAAGGAAAGGCATCATATAAGAAGCAAAGATTATGTACAGTTTATTCATCAAAATTAATTCAAAACGTATTTCATTCACCTTTTACAATTCACTCATTCACTCTTACACCATAATCCTTTCATTTATCCCTCAAGTGATGGGCATTCCATTAATTTCCAGTTTATTATTACAATAAAAAGATTATGATCAATAATTTTTGGTCAATGAATTAATATACTCTGAATGATATATATATATATATATTATTTTTGCTGAGTCAATTAGGGTTAAGTGATTTATTCAGGATGTTATATTCTTAATAAATCAATATAGAATACACTAGAAAATAATTTGTAAGCATGTGTAAAATAAATATTATTAAAATTTTCATACTCTTTAACACAAGATTTTTCCTTTTAGGCATACACTCTAAGGAAGATTTTTAAAAAAGCATTATATTTTATAAAAATACTCATTTATAAGAACACTTTTGGGAAGAATAGCAAAGAACTGGAAACAAACTAGATATCCAAACCTTGGAAAAACAGCTAAATAAATCATGATAGATGAATGTAATTTTATTGAATTGAAACATTAAATTGGGATAAAATTTTATTATCACGCTTTTCTAAATTATCTTTTTACTATGTATTTACCTTTAAAAATGATAGATATGAAGAATGCACACCAATTTGAAATAAAAGGAAGTAAGTAGAACCAATACAAACATATGTATAACTACAAAAATATACATAAATAGATGAACCCCATCAAGAATTTGTTTTAAAAAATGCTATGTGATTATAATTACAAAGCTTCACCTTAGATAAGAGCTGCTTTCACTGGAATGATGGAAATGTAGACTATTTAATATAATAATAGATATGTTTGGTATTTTGATAAATCATATATATTTTTTTAATGTTATGAGATACTTCACTGAGCAGAAGAACAAGAAATGAAAATAAACAAATGATTGTCATGCAAAAAACAAAAGATGCCAAAAAAATTTTGATAAAAAAGATTGATATGGTGGTAGATCATAAGATGGACTAGAATGGCAAAAGTATGAAAAAGGTTAGGATACTACAATATCCAAAAATTAGGTAATGACAGCTTAAATTAGTGCACTGGTCACGGAACTGTAAAAGGGAATGGCTGAAGTTGTGGTATACAAAGATAATGAAATATTATTGCTCTATAAAAATGATGAACAAGCTGATTTTAGAAAGGCCTGGAACAATTTACACAAACCAATACTGAGTGAAACAAGCAGGACCAGGAATACATTGGACCCAATGACAGCAAGAATGTGTGATGATCAATTATGAAAGACTTGGTTCTTCTCAGTAATCCAAGGCAATTCCAATAAATTTTAGATAGAAAATGCCATCTGCATCCAGAAAAAGAATGAAGGAGATTAAATGTAAACCAACACATGCTATGTTCGCTTTTTTTTTTCAGTTTTTTTCCTCTCCCATGGTTTTTCCCTTTTGTTCTGATTTTTTTTCTCCCAACATGATTCATAAAGCAATGTGTATTAAAATAAATTAATTAAAAAATAAAATAAAAGAAGAAATGCTAAACAGAAAAACAACTTCAAGTTTGTCAAGATAGTTAAGTACAAATTTAAGTACATAGATGCATACAGTTGCCTCTGGAATCTTGCCTTTCCACTTGACTGGAACACTTTTTTGTTTTTTAATAACATTGGTTTAGTCCATGAATGGATAATATTTCAAGTCATAATAATTTTGTGAGACTCTGGTAATTAATACAAATATTCAATGAATACATAGTGAAAAGATAATATAGAAAAGTATGATTTTATCCCAATTTAATGTTTCAATTGAATAAAATTTAAAATCCAATGCCTGACTTTTGAGGTGGGGTGGAAAGAATGAGAACAAAATGGAACAATATTTCTATGAGAATGGTAATTGCAATTTTTAAAAAATCTAAGGTAGGAAAGATTTTTCACCTGGAGAGAAGTCAAAAGAAGAGGAAGTGGAATGATGGAAGGATAAGGAATAAATTAAGAAGTAACTGACTTCATCAAAGTAACAAATGTAGCATATTTCATAGAAAAGACTAGAAAGGACAGGATCCTCTAGGCAAGACTAGATGAGTGTTTGCATTAATAAGAGTAAAAAGAAGACTATGAATGTAAATGATATAATAGTGGCAAAATCACTGAAATTTTACAATTTATAGGATGGGGGAAACAAGAAAGAAGAAAGAGTCAATGACGATGCTGAGTTATGAGCCTGGAAGCTAGGAAGATATGGTGCCATCAGTAGAAGTAGAATGAGAAAATAAACAGAGAAAAGTCTTCATAGGTTTGTTGTTTGTTGTTGTTTACCTTTTGTTTTCAAAGAGGATCATTGACATCTCTGGTAATATCTTGGACTTTCATGAGAAGTTTGAACATGAAAGAGATGAAAGAAATAGGTCAACAGAATCTAAAATCCCTGAGAGCAAGAACTATTTCAATTTTGTACTATAACCCCAATGTTTTTATAGTTCCTGGCACATAATGGATTCTTAATTACAGAATGAAAATGATAGAATAAATATTTTTTGAATGAATGAATGTTTGATAGCTCAAGAATAGAAATTTTCCCCCAGCAAACTTTTTTTTAAGATAGTGGAGATCTGAACTAATCTCTTAATTAAGAAAATACTAAAAATATATGAAATATGAAGAATATTCTAGGCAGTGCAGTTATTTTCAGCTTGAGGTCTATGAAGTAATTTTGTTAAAATAAAATTTTTATAACTTACTTCAATATAATTGGGTTTTTATAATCCTATAAATTTGATTTTATGTATTTCAAAATATTATTCTGAGAAAGATAATGCTCATTTGGATGCCAAAGGAATCAATAAAACAAAAAAGGTTAAGAATCTATCTCCTTCCGACAGTTCAGTGTAGTGGCTATAATAGTAGGTTGGGAGTCAAAATACCTGACTTTGAAGTCTTGCTCTGGAATTTATTATTTCAGTGACATTGGAGAAAGAACTTAAGTATAAAATGAAGATGTTGGGTCAGATGCTATGCACTCTTTCAGCTTTTAATGTTTTGATTCAATGAGATACATAGACATGGCATCACAGATACTAGTGGCCAGAGAAAATGGAATTCATAAGAAAGGCTATCTTTTGATCTTCAAGTGGAAAAAGAAGGTAATCCTGGTTAAATATTCTGAAAGGAGAAGGGAAGAGGAAATTTGAGGAACTCAGACTCCCCTGATGTCAGTCTTCTCAATAGCAACAAGGTTATTTCCTGACAGAGAGGAGAAGGCAATATTGGGGTCTTGAGACCAAAAATATTTAACAACTAAAAAATGCACAAGTCAGAATCCTGTAAAGGGCTATTATTTCTATCCTACTTATGAAATATTGGAAAGCAGAGGAAATTTTGTCATAAATCTTCACAATCCAACCATAAACACAGTAGGAAAGAATGCTGCTATGCACATGTTGTGGTGGAAAGAGAATCAGACTTTCAATAGTCCAATTCATAAACATTTATTAGCACCCACTATGGGCCACATTCTGTGCTAAGCTGGATCTGAAGATGGTTGCAGTCCAAGAACTTATGTCTGGGGTCTATTAAATCTTTTTTTTAAAAAATGTTGATAACTATTTCAATATAATTGGTTTCCTGTATAAGCCTATGAATTTGATTTTCTTTATTTCAAAACACTGTTCTGAGGAGTTCCATAAGCTGATTGCCAAAGGGATTTATGACAAAAAAGTTTAAGAAACCTTCTCCTTTGCAATGGCAAATGCAAGACTAGTGGATTGGGAATAAACAGATCTGTATTTGAATTTTTAATCTCAGAACTCTTCCTTATTATCTTGATGAAACTGGGCAAATCTTCCTCTGTAAATTCAGGAGGTTGGACTAAGTCATCTCTGAGGTATCTTTTTATGCTAATATTCTAGGACTGTATTTTTTAATTAAGTCTCATTTTAAGGAATCCTTCTATAAGCTATGTTTTAGCAAAATAATAGATGACTTCTGTGAGGAATTATCAAAGTGTAATTTTTTTTAAAGGCTTATTTATTTTGCTTACCTAAGAAACAAAATATCTATGTTCTTTACCCTACCAAAAATCACTCAAAAGAGAGGACTGAAAACAATCTTAGTGTATAGTATCAGGACCACAGAATACTCTTTTATATCCTAAGAAACGCAATTACTTTTGTGGTGCTTTACTGCCTCGTAAATGACAAGTAATAAGACAAAACTCAAGTTTACTTAAAATCATGTCACTTTAACTTTCGTTTACAACACTGTATTTCAGTAACCACCTTGATGAAGGATGTTACAGCTGAAATTCAATTGAAAATCAAGACATTTCTATCTTATCCACCTAAGAAAAGTGCATTAGAGTGTCATTCAAATATATTGTAGGTGGCAAGGGCTGCCTTGTACTATTCTTTTCCCTTCTGAAAATATCTGTTCAAAAGGCAATCTCAGATAGTCTTCAATGCTTAAAACAACAATGTTGAAGTATGGAAAATATTGAAAAGGCTCACTATCTCTTTGTCAACTTCGTGACAAGGATAAGAGTTCTGCGTTCCTCCTATGCATTAATACAAAGTTACTACCAAACCAAATTATTAAGTAATTCATTCATTCATTCAATTTACATTAATAACACAATATCTCAATCACAAGTTATGAATTTAATTTTTTCAAAGCTGTCCCAAAGGAATGCCAAATTCTTGAACATTGTCTTGTCAGCTTAATAAATCTTTCAGAACATCAATTTATCCAGAACTTAATATTATTTTCCCACAAATGCTTCAGCATGAAGGATTACAATAAAACTATTATAATTATTTTATCAAAAGATAAAAAAATAAGACTAATAGTCATGGGAACCAGGCAACTCTAGCTTAAAGAATATTTACTACAGATAATTGAATAATCAAGTCATTTGGTTTCTGAGCCTAAATTTAACAAAAAATTAAAAGCAAGGTCATGATGTGTTTTATTCCATCTAGCAATGGAATCCAAATACCCTATTACAAAATAGTTGGTAAAGACAAATTACATTGGTTCATCCCAAACTGCAGCATGCATTCCTCAGCAGTATACACTTGCAACTGTTTCATTCCTCATTCTGAAGACTCATGAGAAAATATTATAGGGTTTCTTGTGATGAACTTTCAGATATGGGCAAAAACTACAGTAAGTGAAAGAGGTTTCTTAAGTTCTCCAAATGACCTCCCTTTAAAAGAACCTGTCAACCTTTCAAGGCTAACTCAATATTTTTACCTCTACTTTAACTCAATATTCACTTTCTTCTTTCAATTTTAATGTATGAATCTCTAGCTGATAAGTACCTTGATTAGAATCCTTCCTAGGTTCCCTGAAAATGAATAAAGGAAGTTTACAAGACTAATGATCCAAGAAAGGGTGATGACCTTACTCTTTCAGAAAAACAGTACTGAAGCTTGTCAGTGATGATTCTATTATGCTAAGAAGTGATCCCTAGAGCAACTCAATTATACACATATCTATATATTCTTCAGTTTAAAGATTCCCAATTTTGTGCAGAGATGTTGCTTTTCATTTCATCCAAACCTTAAGAAGGGAAAAGGAAAGGTGGGATGGGACTGAGAGTAACATTCCAGGGTAAAGTCAATAATAGGAAACCCTGACAACTGTGTTTCCTTCCCTTCCTCCCAGGAACCTAAAGAGTCTAGGATAGTGACTGGCCTGTGCCTGAAGCAATCTTTTTGGAAATCTATATGGGAAAATTTATAGTTATATAAAGTAGAATCCTTCCTTTGAGCCTAGGATCCCCCACAGCAGCCATTGTCACCATGAAACTGATCAATACTCTGTTTCATGTCAAACAACTTCTTTTCACTTGGCTTTGCCTCATTTCTGGTTCAACTGATAGCATTTCTTACAAAGCCACACCCCCAAGACTGACATTTCTGAATATCTGCAGGTCTTGTCAACATTTAAGGTAGCCCAGAGTGATCATCAGATCCTACAGTTATACCAGAATTCATTCTTGAAGCTATATATTCGAATTCAGACTTATTGAGTCATACTAGGTACTATTCTGTGATGGATAAGACTTTTTAATATGAACACATCTTGGGTTATATTTATGTACATAAGTGGATTTGAACTAAAAATTATAAAATAGAATCATTCTATTGCTTTGTTCTCAATAAAATACTGTTCCCAACCTTATATATTGCAATTCAAGGATGCATTTTTGGATGTGCTTGCTCCAGTTGACTTAAATCAAACTGGCTCATGCTACACTATATCCCACAAAATGATATACTATCGATGAAGAAGCATGTGCATTTGTTAACCACTGAAAATCTTTGTAACCTCCTCTGTGAAATAGAAAGCCTTGAATATAACTGTATGAATCTACAAGTATTATATAAACATCATATGTCATCATCATTAAACTTTTAAAAAAAGTTTTTTGAAACCAAAAGCAGATTTAAAATAGAAAAAAGAAAAGTGAATTTTTCAACAGCAAATAACTAAAAGTCAACTTAGAAGAAAGGCAGGTATAGATACAAATGATTGTTACAGCTACTGTTATTAGCCAAGGTATTTATTACTAATATTATCTTCATTAAGAGGATAATATGATTTTCCATCACAGCTAAGTGCTTTGTTTTTGGTTTTTGTTTTTTTTTTCTTTTTGCTGAGGCAATTGGGGTTAAGTGATTTGCCCAGGATCACACAGCTAGGAAGTGTCTGAGACCAGATTTGAACTCAGGTCCTCCTGACTTCAGGGATGGTGCTCTAACCACTGCACCACCTAGCTGCCACACACAGCTAAGTGCTTAAAAATCCACATAACAGTACAGAAACAAAGACTTTGGCTATAATTTCAGTAGGTCACCAGGTCAAGAGATAGGTATTTTTATTTCAAGACAGTTTTCTTTTTGACCTATAGCATATGGTTTCCATTACCGCCAGACCATGACCTCCCAAAGGTTTAAAAATCCCCATAAAAATTTGATTCTGAGTCCCATGGTCAATTATATATCTTAGAAATGTTGAAATACTGTGAAGAGGAGGAAGAATTTAATCCATGACATTTTCCTCTTATATGATACAATTGCTTGTAACAGAAATCTCCTTTCCTTGTGTTTTTTCCTTCCATTTTTAACACCCCTCAATGTTCAAAGGTACTTTGACCATGTTTAAATATACTACTATTAATCTCACTTGATATATAATGCCTACAAACAGCAAGAGCTTTTTTCTTTCAATATATTTAAAAATGTGTTACACATTTTTTAAAAACAAGTGAAAGAATAGCAAATGTACAGTACAGTTGAAGCTTTACTAACAATGCAATTTTATGTGCTGGTGATGATTGAGGAAAAATCATAAATTTATTTTGAATAGATGTAATTTGAAGGTGGCACAGTTGCCTCCAAACATTAATAATGAGGGCAAGAATTAATCATCAATTAAAAATATTCCACAAGGTATTTATAATCCATTTAGATTAGTCAGACTTTCAACATGCACATAATAATGTTCTGCCTTATTAGATTTCACAAATGACGTTTTCTTAGCTTTTAATATAATATAAAATGCAGAATCATTGTCTGATCTTGTAAGAGAATTTTGTACAATTAATTATGAGTTCCCAGCATATCCTGATTTTAAAGCAACTGATTTATAGCATCTCTTTAAACACTGGATTTAATGGTACCTGACAATAAAGGCATGAGTGTATGGGGAATGAAATATCTTTAAATAAACAATTCATTTAAGGTATTTATTCCATCCACAATCAAACAACTCTAAGGCAAAATTTCTCACCTATTTGGCCATCCCTCACTAGCTCATTCACTCATCCCTTCCCTACAAATAGTTGTACTAATTAAGTCCCTACTTGTGTTTTTTTTTCTCTCAAAGACATATGGTTTCTCTTTTCCCAGCTTTTCCAATAAAATTTGTTATTCCTAGACTTCTCACCAACAAACTGAAAATTCCATCAGAAATTTTACTAGAATATAGGAGATTTTAGATGAGATTAATTTATATAAGTACATATATATATGAATATATAAATGTACATATAAACATATACAACTATACAAAGACATGCATTGTGAACATCTATATAACATTGTGAACACATAAATATATGTGTGAATACCTACATAAATGTGCTATATAACATGTGTCCCTTATATACATACTCCTACACATAAATACATACATGCCTGTGTATTCATTCAAATAGATCTGACAGAAGACACCATTTAGGTAGAAAGAACAAGAGATATTCTGAAGCATTTCTTGATAATAAGTTGTTATGGTGTTTGGCATGGTAAAATAATTGGGTATTTCTGCTTTACCACCTCCACTAATCTTCTGGAGCCTTATTTCTGGGCAGTCATTTGACATAAAAGATTGAGATTGATTGTGTCAGCGTAGGTCCAAGTCCCATTGGTCACTTCACACAGGAACCACAAAGAAGTTGAAGGAAGGCAAAATTCAGTATTTGTGTCTGAGATTACTGCTTACCTAGGCTGGGAACATAACAGATTGGATGAGGCAAAGGATAGATGTAAATATTTCAGCTCCACATTACACATTATAAATAGAAAATATGCAGACATACAAATGTGAAATAAAATCTTATCCTATCCTACTCCTTCACGTGCCGATTCTTCTGTAATAAATTTATTGAATACAAGCAGTCAATCCAGGAGTACCATCTAACTGGATTTAGACTCACCTCCTAGGTCCCTTAACTTAGGCATGATGAAGGCTGATGCTTTCACTATCACTCAGCTGAAAGAGCATTAGATTGAGAAGTCAAAGGACCTGCATATTGAGTTCAGATTCTATCATACAGTAGATATGAAATGAAAGGCAAATGGTGTAACTTTTCTGTACTTTGCTTTTATGTAAAAATGGAACCGTTAACACTTATAATATGACCTTACTGGTTTGCTATTAAAAATTCAGTTATCATTAATTCAACATTTTAAAACTACTGATTCCATTTGGATATTCCCTTCACAAATCTAGATCATAAATCTTCCTTGCCTTAATGAGATAGTTTATGGGAGAAAAAACATCATTGCCCAGTGCTCTATCCTCTGATGAGGTAGTCTAAACTTAGTTGGACTTCTCTCATACAGTACTCTTTCATTAGGCTACATTGAATTGTACTTGAAGTTAAGAAGGGCCATTCAGATTCATTGCTGAAGTTGGCATAGTTTTCAAGAATGTCCCTTGATACCAGTGAAAGAATTGTAATAGACATTTTTTTTCCTTGAAGTGGAAGGTATAGGGAGGAAGAAAGGGTCCATATCTGTAATTTAATTGGTGTAGGAAAATTTTGTTGCAAAAACTCTCTCTTCTGATCAGATTGCCTATTTCTCTATAATTTTAGTCAGAGACAGTCACCAGGATGCTGAAAATTTAGTCACCTTGCCAATATGTATCAGAAGCAGAATTTGAAATGCATTTTCCTGACTCCTAAGAGCAGGCCTCTCTCTACCAGGCCATGCAACCTCTCTTGGCAGCTATTATTATTATTATTATTATTTTAGTAATGATATTCAGAGCTTTATATTTAGAAAATTAGGAAGGAATGCAATTAGTGTTGCTATGTAATATTCATTCTAGTTTTATTGTCCAAAATACATATAAAAATATGTAAAACAAAAAAATCTTTATGTTTGAAGGTATATCCAGAAATAATGGGCTAGCTGATGTTCTCTCAAAACATAGTCTCAGAGTTCTTAGGACTCAGACTTGTTCAAAAGCCTAACAACTCAACCTCCGCTCTTTTAGACAATGAAAAAAAAATTACCAATGACTGAGTCCTTTTGAATGTTTCCTTGGGCCTCCACTAAATCATAGAGTAGAAACAGATTTTTTTTTTTTTACTTGAAATAAGAAATCCCCATATGATCCTCATTATTCCTTCAAGGAAACTGAAACTCAAGTCACAATCTTTAAGAAAACAATAAGAATCTTCTGCAATTAAGACAGAATATGATGCATACAATAAATGCCCCCTGGCTAAAGATGTCTGAATAATAGGACTGCCCAACTCTCTTAGGTAGAGAGACAGGCTGATGAGTAAAGAGAACATTCTTCAACCTTTAAATTACAGGCTAGTCTGTCACACCTTTCTTAATGAATCATGAGTCTTCACGAGCAAAAAGAGTATTTCTCTTTTTATGAGCCTATAAAATATGAATCAGCTGTAGGCGTCTCATATTGTTCAACCATCAGAATATTTCCATTTTCTTTCATTTGTTTGTTAAGCTATTACAAATTGTGTTCTCTAGAAACAGAAATATGTTACCTAAGTTACCTTATTTACCACCTCGGGACTCAATACAACCTATAAAGGATTCAAGACATTCTATAATCAGAAGATACATGTTACTTAGACTCATGATTGAAATAGTCTAATATTTTAACTGAAAAATTTATACTAACTAAATTCCCCACTGACACAACACAATGGGAATTTCAAATGGGAAAAGAGCTATAGAAGTGCAGGAGCATGCATGCTAAACTTGAAGTTTGAAGAC
This sequence comes from Myrmecobius fasciatus, assembly GCA_023553655.1. Lineage (NCBI taxonomy): Eukaryota > Metazoa > Chordata > Mammalia > Dasyuromorphia > Myrmecobiidae > Myrmecobius > Myrmecobius fasciatus. The sequence goes on along the minus strand of JAJPUD010000021.1, from coordinate 484,080 downwards.
TTAGCTTCAAATTGCAACTCCATTATTTAATAGCTGAGAAGTCCAAACTTTTCTGACCTTTAGTTTCTTCATCTCTAAATGAGAGGATTGAACTAGATCAACAATTCTCAATTTTTTAGTTTCATGACCCCTTTATTATTGAGAACCCTAAAGAGCTTTTGTTTATGTGTATCATATCATTGATATTTATTGTATTAGAAATAAAAATGATGGTTTTAAACTAGTTTTATATTAATTTGTTAAAACAACAATCATCTTGTGATGAAGAGAGCCATCTACAGAGATGAGGAGTGTGGGAACTGAGTATGGATCACAACATATCATTTTCACTCTTTTTGTTGTAGTTTGCTTTCATTTTATTTTTTCTCATTTTTCCCTTTTGATTTGATTTTTCTTGTGCAGCAAGATAATTGTATAAATATGTGTGCATATATTGGATTTAACATATTTTACCATGTTTAGCATATATTTGATTACTTGCCATCTAGAGGAGGGGGTGAGAAGGGGGAAATTGAAACATAAAGTTTTGCGAGGGTTAATGTTGAAAAATTATCCATGCATATGTTTTGAAAATACAAACCTTTAATAATAATGTAAATAAAACGATTTAATAAAAAAATCATAAGATCTGTCTTAATGTGAATACTATTTTTGTAAAAAATAACCATGTGTTCCAAACCCCCCCAAAAAAATTGCAAGAAAAGATACACCGTAAAATATATTTTGCAAATCGCTTTAATGTCCGGCTCAGTAGAAGACAGCTGAAATATCATATCTGATTCTATATTCAATCTGTCATGATACGTTCTTTTGGTTGAAGTATATGAAGAAAATCTGGCCTCACACAGATAACTAGTTGGAAAAGGGAAAGATATTTTAACAGGCAAATAATTTCATAGAATGTTTATAGAAATAATTTTTGATCTCAGAACCCAATAATTAAGTCTCAGAGAAAGCCAATAGTACAAGGATTATACTTTGAGAACTGAAGGACTAAATGATCTCTAAGATTCCTTTCAATTCCAAGATATCTGCAATCTTTAACTTCCATGAATTAATCTAAACTATCTTAAATTTATTTTTTCAACCAAACCTTATTACTTCTTGGCCAAGCTAATTCTAAAAAGTTTATCATTCAATTTTTGTAAGTTTTATTTTTATATTACATTAATAATATCTCCACCACCAAACACTTTTAAGGTATCTGCTGTGTAGGTAGCTATGGGATAGCTGTGGAACTTCTTTAATTAGCCTAAAACTTGTTTTTTCAAGTTTATAGGCAAACACTTTGGGGATTTAGTAAATAAATTCATGTACAATTTATGAATAGGTTATGATTTTATAAATACCAATTATTTCTTTTCTAGAACTTCATATTTCCACACTAAAATATGCTATTTTGTTAAGACTACTCTACATTGACATTCTCCTCTGATGCTGCATCATTATACACTTGTGAACCTGTATTTTTAATGGCTAAGCAAATAGAATAGAAATTATATCAGGTCCAATCAAGCATATTAATGAGGAATAATTATACATAAGATAGCATAAAAGATAGAAAATAGGGGCAGTTAGGTGGCGCAGTGGATAGAGCACCAGCCCTGAAGTCAGGAGGACCTGAGTTCAAATCTGGTCTCAGACACTTAACATTCCCTAGCTGTGTGATCCTGGGCAAGTCACTTAACCTCAATTGCCTCAGCAAAAAGCAAAAAAAAAAAAAAAAAAAAAAAAGATAGAAAATATCTGTGTGATAAGATATGTAAAGATAAGAAAATATCTCTATGGGCTGATCTTGTAGTAAAAGGAAGGAATAACCAGTGGAGGTCTGTGTGCTTTATTGGTATCCATGCAATGCCAAGAGCTAAGGAAAAATTTTCTAATATGCTGGATGGTTTACAAAACATGGGCAAAACTATAGAAAATAAGAAAGTATGGTTAAATTATAACATTCCACATAGGAAGGACTCATAAATGAAATCATAGAATTGCTGACTTACCAAGGAAGCTCACTTTGTTTCATTTTGTACAACATCTTACCTCCTTTTTAAATACTCTGACTTATATGAACCTTTACTTCTTCATGGAAATTAAAATGCATATTTTAATTAGAAAGGGAATAATGAATTTAATCTTCATAGGGTCACAAATATCTCATGGCAGTTTTTAATTTTTCCTTCTCATTTCATAATACTGTATGTTCTCCATGTTCTGGCTAAACTGAAACATATTTCCTAAAATTGTCTTGAATTTGTACATGCTATGGCTACAGGGTTGGAATAGACTGTCTACATTTTTGCTTATTGAAATTCTCTTTATTTGAGATAGCTCATATGCTATTTTCTATAATGAAATTTCAGTCATTTTATTTGATCTACTCTATGAACTTGGTCTAATATATAATTATTTCCATTCATGTGTCATTATTCTGACTGCATATCTCTTCATAACTCTAATTTTTAAATGTTCATTTTATCATTTACAAATTACTCTAGATTTTAATCTCCTTGAAAGTAGGAACTGCATCTTTCTTTTTTTTTAAACTAGATTTGTATTCCTAGAACTTAGCACATCTCTTATACATATATAAATAAAATATTTATTTAATAAATACTTGCTAAATTTAACTCAAAAAGAACTTTAAAAACCTAGTTACATACTATTTGGAAAACAAATATATATATATATATGTATATATATATATATATATATATATAAAAAACACAAAGTTCACATAAATTGTATCAAATGGAATCTGAATCATATCCACTTCTGGTAATCTGATAATTTTTTAATTAATCAAATCATCTTGGAGCTCCTACACTAGAACAGAGCCTTCTTGATTAGTAACCATGAATATGAAAACTAGTCATCTTAGACCAGTAGATTTCTACTGACTAGCCTCAGACACCAAAGCATGCTTCAAATTCACATGCCATCCAGAGATCCAAACACCCTCAAAAGAATATCATTATCTGCCTGCATTTGCTGATCAGCTTCTCTCCATGTGGACTACTGCCCTCCAAATCAGACTTGAGCCCTGTACCTCAGTACTCACATCTTCCTAAATTCATGTCCCAGTTCCTAAGTCAATCCATTTATCTTTGGAGCTCTTATCCTAGGACCCAACCCAGTTGATTGGGAAATTCATGTGTGCAACCTATCTCATTATAACTAATCACTGGTAGTTCTAGGTACCATATCATGAGTCAGCTTCATATGCCTTTCAGTCAGACTAGCTCATCATCTGCATGCTGATGAAAGCTATGTCAAGCTTTCTAAATTTGCCCTCTTCCACACTCTTTCATACCCTCTAATAAAACTTTTCTTCTTATCTACATGTAGTATGTTACCCAATTAAAATCTAAGTATCCTTAGGGCAAGTACTGTCTCAATCTTTCTATCTGCAATACTTAAGAGAGTGCCACACAAAAAGCTCATTCATTCATTCTGCTTAAATACAGGATTCAGGATGAGATTTTGGATGACTAAATCTAACCTTCAACAACAAAGTGAAAATTTTCAACAAATATTTAGTGAATGGCAATGAGTAAATGGAATGCCTATATTTATAAGGACACTTGATTTCTTTAGCATGAAGACTTACCTTCACAATATCATATTGAATTTCTTCTTAAGGACATCTTATTTTGCGTAGTTTATCAGGCAAGGTCAGTAAATCCTTCAAAGGGGATTCAACCTACATAATGCAGGTTTTCCTCTAGAAATTTTTAATATCTCAGCAGAGCCAATGGTTCACCTTGAGCTATCCACCTGTTGTCTCTCATTTTTCTTATATTACGCCTCCGATTGCTTTTTCCAACCATACATATCAATAATTTTATGACACAACTCCGGAACTATCAATGTGAATCTGTATGTGTTCCTAATATTGATACTCTCTTCATTTCATTGAATCAAAATTGTTAAAAACAGTTGGAAAGTAAGCAAATGGTATTAATGGCTTGGCTTCTTTCTTTTGTTTTCTTTTTCTTTCTTTCTTTTCTTTTTTCTTCTTTCTTTCTCTTTCCCTCTCTTTCTTTCCTTCTTTTTTTCTTTTTCTTTTTTTCTCCTTCCTTCCTTCCTTTCTTCTTTTCTTCTTTCCTTCCTTCCTTCCATCCTTCCTTCCTTCTTTCTTATAGAGAATTAACTCTGATTTATAAGAACTTAAGCCATTCTCCAATCGATAAATGGTCAAAGGATATGAGCAGATAATTTTCAGAAGAAGAAATTGAAACTATTTGTAGTCATATGAAAAGGTGCTCCAAATCACTATTGATCAGAGAAATAAAAATTAAGACAACTATGAAATATCACTACACACCTATCAGATTGGCTAAGATGACAGGAAAAAAAATGATGAATGTTGAAGGGGATGTGGGAAAACTGGGACACTGATACATTGTTGGTGGAAATGTGAACAGATCCAACCATTCTGAAATTGCTCTGGAGAGCAATTTGGAGCTATGCTCAAAAAGTTATCGAACTGTGCATTCACTTTGACCCAGCAGCATTTCTATTGTGACTATATCCCAAAGAGATCTTAAAGGAGGGAAAGGGACCCACATGTGCAAAAATCTTTGTGGCAGCCCTTTTTGTAGTGGCAAAAAATTGGAAACTGAGTGGATGCCCATCAATTGGAGAATGGCTGAATGAATTATGGTATATGAATGTCATGGAATATTATTGTTTTGTAAGAAATGACCAGAAGGATGATTTCAGAGAGGCCTGGAAAGACCCACATGAACTGATGGTAAGTGAAATCTGCAGAACCAGGAGATCATTGTACACAGCAACAATAAGACTATATGATCATCAATTCTGATGGACATGGTTCTCTTCAACAAGGAGATGACTCAAACCAGTTACTATTGTTCAGTGATGAAGAAAGCCATATATACCCAGAGAGAGACCTGTAGGAACTGAGTGTGGACCACAACATAGCATTTTCACGCTTTTTGTTGATGTTTGCTTGCATTTTTTTTCCTTCTTAGGTTTTTTTCTTTCTTTCTCTTTCTAGATCTAATTTTTCTTATGATGCAAGATAGCTATATAGATATGTATACATATATTATATTTATCATATATTTTAATATATTTAACATGCATTAGACTACCTACTATCTAGAAGAGGGAATGGGAGGAAGGAGGGAAAATGTTTGGAACAGAACATTTTACAAAGGATAATGTTGAAAAATTACTCATATGTTCTGTAAATATAAAGCTTTAATAAAATAAAAAAAATTAAAATTAAAAAACCCTTTATAGTATAGTTCAGAGCTTTTTGGAATATATAGTTAAAAACAATTTTAATGTCTTACACCCTGTGAAATGAAAAGCTGAGCCTGGCATAATTCCAATGACCTAATTCCAATTATCTCTTTATTTTCTTAAATAGCTCCTTTTGAATTTGTTAAATATCTATCTCCTGTGATTCTGTGGTGATTAGGTTCTTTGATCTATTTTATTCATAATGGTGCTTAGTTGATCATTATAAGAATCATGACATTATTTTACATATTTATCAGATTACTTATGTAAAGCAAAAAAAAAGTCTAAGAGAACCAAAGGCAGTATAACCCAAATGCTACTTTAAACATTTTTGCCAGTTTCTTTTATTTCATCATATATCCTTCTATTTTCTCTGAAGTCTGATTCTTAAGCTTAAAAAAACACTTGGTAAGAGGGGAAAAGTCATAAACCACCATTTCTACTAAAAATATATTCATTTAAATGCAAATATTGGCCTTTATTCCTAACCTTTAAGTAGTCATTTCATAGAAATGCAAAAGCAAGAATAAATTTTGTGTTTTAATACCTATAGAATAGCTCTCTAATGTATCATTTGGGTTCATTTGTGCTGTATAACACCTGCCTATATATGTTTCAGCATAATTCTAGAGAGCAGAAGCAGTATTCTCTGTTGAAGTGTCATTTAAAATTTTTAAATAAGTATAGGACTGCTTCCAGCCAATCTTAATATTATAGAACTTTTTGCCATTTTTTTCAGTTTCTATCACTATTAGTTTGGTTTCATTTCTTACTAACTATATTTAGATTCTATGATTTAAAAGGTTGTTGGCTTCATTAGCAAAAATACCTCAAAATAGTCTTGATGATTGTTGTAATTAATGTGAAGTAAAACACTTCAGTTAAATAAAAATGAAAACCAGAGTTTTCTTACTTTTATTTAAAACATAATAACTGAAAACAGTAATATGTTCCTTACTAATGACATACGGGTCACCAAGAAGATGAAGGGTTTCAAGGTTATACTAGATGAGGAACAGTGAAAAGAATTAAAATTTTTTGTCAGAAAAAAGAAGACTTTGTTTAGGGAAAGGGGGCAGGGATGATCATTGTCTTGTAAGTATAGCACTGGAAATTCTATCCTGAATGAGTGATTACATCTGCCAATCAATAAACATTTATTAAGAACTATGTGACAGTCACTATTCTAACCAAAAGGTATGAAAAAAACCTAAACAAACCAAAAACCTAAAATTGTCAATGCATACATAATATTATGAGATAAAGCATATCAATAAATATGCTTATAGGAATACTTACCAGTTCCATACAAAGTAGAAGAAAGATAATTTTAGAAGGGTTAATTTGGGGAGAGAGAAGTAATACGTAAAAGTTTAAACTTTATGTTAGTAATGAGAAATATCCAAAAGTGAAATAAACTGCATTGGAAGGAAATGGATTACCCTTCATGAGAAATCTTCAGGCAAAGCTGGTTGACTGGTTTTAAAGGACTCTTGTGTAGGTCCTGCTTAAAACCGTAAGGTTTAAGTTCTCCTCTAACTGAATATTTGGGGATTCTGTGAAAATGTCTAAAAATTCCAAACCATTAAAAAAGGGAAAAAAATAATCACAATGTGATTATCAACTAACTTAATGGAAACAATGCTGAGAGTTTCAGAAAGACTCAGATGCCGTTAATGCTTAAAAGTTTTATTCTGGGAAAAACACTTTGCTCTTTCTGAGTCTCAGTTTCATTATCTATAAAAGGGGCATAGTAACCTTCCTACAACAGTTATACCTAGGACTCATGTGATACAGATCAAGTGAAACAACATATGCAAAATGTTTTATGGTCCTCAAAAAGGCTGCATAAATTCCAATTATCATTTGTATGGTTTACTGGGTCTGTAAAACATTCATAATTTTGATTCATAAGTAAAAAGACATCCCAGATTTAAATTATCTTCTCAATGTTTTATTAAATATAGACTTCAGATACTAACAATTTTGATTTGAAATTGAACACTGCATACTAAAAAAGAATTGCACAAGTACAATGTATTGCCTAAAAGCACCAGATTACCAGTCAGAGCAACAGGAGCATCCCAGCATGGTCAATTCAATGTTCAGTGATGCCTCTTTAAGTACTAATGAACCATGGTGCCCTAATGAGAGGTTTCACTGAAACTTAAGTCAATGGAGCATAAACTTCATGAAGAAGAGGGAAAACTAGGAAGCTACTGCATGCTAAATAGGACTATTTACATCAAGAGGGCTCATAGGTCATACATAGGTGGAGGTGAAGGATAATTGACAAACACTGCAAATAGCCATGCATAGGTTGGTATGCAGCTTTGTTTTATTACAAAAAGAGCTAGGACTAGAACTCATATCTATTCTATCATTGGTAAAGGTAAACATAAAGGTCAGAAAACTATATTTATATGTAGGAAATACCTATCTCTACAATTTACAGTCTAAGAGTGTCTCCTGGAGCCATTAAATGACTCTCCTAGGATTATACATCCAGTGTGGATCAGAAACAGGTTTTGAATCCAGGTTCTTCTGGCATTGAAAAAGACTGTCTTTCTACTAAATTGCACTCTATAAAGTGTATAAAATAGCCTTTTTATAAAAGAAAATGAAAATTACTACATAATGCAAAGCATTATATTTTTATGTCAATGACAAATATTCTAAAAAAAATTATCTCATGGTATAGTAAGGAATAGAGCCACTTAGCAGTGCAAGACAGAGGAAAACCCAATTGCCATATATCTAAAAGGACTTCTGTTTATGGTTATAGAAAAAAATAAGTTTCCAGTAAACAAAAATTGTCCTGAGAATGGTTTGATTCTATGTAAGCAAAACAAAACAAAATTAAAAAAGACACCTGAAAGTTGAGGTTAAGACTGGGGTTAAACTAGCCAACCAACAAAATTCCTTTTAATGGTAAGGTCGTATGATTCTATGAAGCATTTTCAAAGCAAAATATTTACATTTTAGAAGCCATGAAGCTATAGGCAGGGGGTAGCTAGATGGTATAGAAAATAGAACACTGGGCCTTTAGTCAGGAAGACTCATTCTCCGCTATTCAAATCTGACTTCAGAAACTTATCAGCTGTGTGATCCTGGGTATGTCACCTAGCTCTGTTTGTTTAATTTCCTCATCTGGAAATGAGCTGGAGAAAGAAATAGAAAACTATAATGGCAAAGTAACTCTGCCAACAAACTTTAATTGGGGTCACCAATAGTCAAATATGACTAAAAACAGTTGAAAAGCAACAATGAGCTATATTTAGAAAAGTAGAAGGGGCTGAAAATAGGGCCAAGTTTCTTCAATCAGGAAAACACTAATGTTTACCTTTATGTTTTTCTTTTTTATTCTTTTTTATTGAAGTTTTTATTTTCAAAACATATGCAAGGATAATTTTTCAATATTGAAAAACCTTGTGTTTCAATTTCCCCCTTTGCCCCCACCCCTTCCCCTAGACAGCATGTAATACAATATATGTTAAACGTGGTAAAGATATGTTTTAAATCCAATATAGGCATTACATATTTCTACAATTATCTTGCTATACAAGAAAAATCAGATCAAAAAGTTAAAAAAATGAGAAAGAAAATAAAATCCAAGCAAACCACAATCAAAAAAGTGTAAAAATGCTATGTTGTGACCCACCTTCAGTTCCCACAGAACTCACTCTGGGTACAGATGGCTCTCATCATCACAAGATCATTGGAACTACTCTGAATCATCTCATTGTTGAAAAGAGCCATCGGAATTGGTCATCATATAGTCTTGTTGCCATGCACAATGGTCTCCTGGTTCTGCTCATTTCACTTAGTATCAGTTCATGTAAATCTCTCCAGGTCTCTATGAAATCATTCTGCTGGTCGTTTCTCATAGAACAATAATATTCCATGACATTCACATACCATAATTTATTCAGCCATTCTCTAACTGATGGGCATCCACTAAGTTTCCAGTCTTGCCACTACAAAAAGGGCTGCCACAAACATTCTTGCACATGTGGGTCCCTTTCCCTCCTTTAAGATCTCTTTGGGATATAATTCCAGTAGAAACACTGCTGGGTCAAAGGGAATGCACAGTTTGATAGCACTTTGCACATAGTTCCCAACTGCTTTTCAGAATGGCTGGACCTGTTCACAGTTCTACCAATAATGTATCAGTGTCCCAGTTTTCTCACAACCCCTCCAACGTTCGTCATTATCTTTTTCTGTCATCTTAGCCAATCTGACAGGTGTGAAGTGGTATCTCAGAGTTATCTTAATTTGCATTTCTCTTATCAGTAGTGATTTAGAGCACCTTTTCATATGACTAGAAATGGTTTCAATTTCTTCATCTGAAAATTGTCTGTTCATATCCTTTGACCCTTTATCAGTTGGAGAATGGCTTGAATTCTTATAACTACGAGTCAATTCTCTCTATATTTTAGAAATGAGACCTTTATCATAATCTTTGAAGGTAAAAAAATTTTCCCAGTTTATTGCTTCCCTTCTAATGTTATCTGTAATGCTTACCTTTAAAACACAACAGAGAGGCATGCACAAACTTTCATATTTGCACAAAATTACAAGATGGAAAATCAGTTTGATCTCAGGTAGCAACAAGCATGAATACTAAAATGCTTGAAATGGGCTGTTCAGAAATAATAAAATACCTCTACTTTATAGCCATGACATGATACATTCTGCCTTATGTTGTCTTATAAAAAAATTCTTTAATCACTTCAATGGAATTTTAATTTTTTTAAGATTTTAAAAAAAGGTCAAAAGAGTTTGCTGATTAATTCCAAACAACTAGAACATGGTTGCCAGTATGGTATCTCTATATAATTTTTTTGTGTTTTAATAAATGTTAATCAAATTCATGCATCAAGCAACATTCATGCTAGGTGCTATAATTACAAATACATAAAGGGATCAGTCACTACCCTAAAGCAACTTAATTTTACTGGGTGACCAAAAAAAGCATATCAATGTTAAAAACTTCATATTGAAGAGAGATACAAAGAATACACTAGGAAAACTTCATTTCTGGTGCATTTAGTTCTTTCAGTGATAAAGCAGCTATAAGTACTAACTAAAATTTTCACATAACCATCATTAATTCTGCCACCGAAAAAGGTCAATAGAAGAATGATGTGTATTTCTACAAAACTCTTTTGTACATAAAATAAATTTGACTTCATAGATCAATCCCTCTGAAGAAGTAATTATAATGTTCTTAAACATGTTAATTCTACTTATAAGATTCTGTTTCAAGCACTCCAAATAACAACATACAATTTCATATGTGACTTTGAAGTATCTATTTAAAATTTTCCCTTCGATTGAAGAATTAGTGGTGAGGAAAGAAGTATAGAAAGGGGAAAGAAAGAGAAAGGTCAAAAGCATTTTAAATGTACCCTTCATAAAAAAGTGATTGCCATATCATAATATTTTTTATTTATGCATAATAATTACGGTAACAATAAGTAGCACTTATGTAGTGCCTTAAGGTTGGCAAAGAACTTTGTAAGTGATATCTAATTTTATCATTTCACTTATGATTATTGTTTCTAAACACAATGGTGGTGAGGCAAAACTTTAGCTAACAACAAGAGATTACAATTTAAACACAGATCACATAGATGGAGCCATATAATGATCAAGTTTGAGGGAACTTAGGTATCATCTCATCACCATACTTATTTTATAAATACAGAAACAGAACCCCAAAGAAATGAAAGAATTTGTTTAAGGTTCTGTACAGAGACAGAAGCTGAAATGTTAGAGTCCAAGAAATTCATGAAGAGTTAAGGAATAGTGCACATAACTACTGACAGCAATGCAGCTGGAAGAATGAAGTCCTCACCTGTGTCAGAAAATTTTCTCTAGTGAATTCATATGTTTCTATTATGTCTTCACTAAGATGAACTCCAGATCACTAGAGCAAAACTGTATTATAAATTATTATTTATTTAGCAAATATCAAAATATATACATACAAGTACTACTCCAACTTTAAAATAATGAGCCTAAAATGTAGTTTCATGGTGCCAGTTTGAAGGAAAAAAAAATCTTGATGCTTGCTCCAGAGATTGTCATTTGGATAATTCTGTTAACTCTACTTTATTTGTATCCTTTATACAGATTTCATCTAGTCCCTACTATGGTCAGGCATATATCCCAGTTCAAATCAATTAGAAGTTCATTAGGAATGAATGAGAAAGAATTAGAAAACCACAGATAGAAGACAATTATAAATGACTAAAAATTCATACTGAATGAATAGCTAGGCATTCAGTGAATGTTTGTTGAATTGCAATGGTTTAAACAGAATCAAACTGAATTCAATGGCATCATGAGCTGTTGTGGCCAAAACAGTTCATCATTGGTGGCCAGTCTTCAATCAAATAGTCTCTTTGAATTAAAGTTGGCTAGTATTCAGACAAGTATTTGTCACCAAGCCCATATTCAAAGCATGTACAGTTTGATAGTTGTTGCCAGTGTCTGAATTACACTAGAATAGCTTTCGAGGATCCAGGATCACCTCAAATCCAGAGAGGGACTAGAGTGGAGGTCACTTTTCAGTAAAACTCTTAAAGATCATAACATTGTTAAAGAAGAATATATAGGGAATAATCATTTTAGGGGATGTAAACTGTATACTTTAGTTGACTATTGGCTGTCTTGGGAAGGAGAATTTCCCACTCTCCTGGGAATCCTGAGATAAAGGGTATATAAATATCTTTTCAGGTACAAGATAGAGGAGACTTTTATTTGAGGATAAATTGGAACCCTAGAATACAGTTCTTTTTCAACTCTAATTCCATGATTTTAGATAAAGCAGAACATGACATACAAGGAAACTTATAAATTATCATCTTTTTTAAAAAAAAATCTTACATCCATCTCTTAAAACTTTCCACAAGTAGTAGCAGTGTGGCTAAAAATAAGTGATCATTCCAATATGAGCCTTGACTCTATGTTGAAATCATAATGAATTGTAATCCAAAGTTCTGAATTGATTGACCATAATATCCCAAACTATACAGAGCTGTTAGGATGTGAACCAGAACTTCCCATAACATGGCAATATGCCAGATATGAATTTCCTCATGATGTCAGAAGCAAAGTCAAATTTGCAGTTTGACCCCATGCCCTAGGGAAGAGAAAGCTTTAATTCCTGTCAAATGCACCTAAGAATAAAATATAATTTCCTGAGCTTAGAGCTCCATGTTTGCACAGCTACAATAGCCCTTACTTCATGAATACATTAACAACTAGGGTGAATTTGAGCATTTTTCTTCAAAATAAAGGCTGCAAAAATTTGGTTACACTTTAGAAATTTTCTAAAGGATGAATTCTAGAAACTGGAGTAAGTTTGGATTTCTAGCACATTCCTGAAAAGTGATTGCCAGGAAAGGGAGGGGGGGAAGGGTATTGGAGAAACCTGGGTTTCAGCCTTGGATAACTTTTCTCCCCTCCCTTTTGTCCTTGGCCAAAGGAAGACCATCTGAACTTTGAATGGTCTGGAGGATGCTGGACTTCCCAACTGTCCATCTTGTGTCCCAGCAACAACCCTAGATCAGCAGGATGCCATGAGGAGCCCATGCACATTTAATATGCTGACTTTAAGAAAATTTCTAGAGCACCTCAAAAATGGAAGAAAAGTATTTTTAACTTTTTTTTTGCTATGTGTGCTATTTAATTTTAAGCATACTTTCCCCTGTTTCCACTGAACTTTGCACTTGTGGGTAAGTAGGCCACAGACTCTGGGATAGAGTTGTTCTGTACAAATTGTTCTCATTCTATCATCTTAATTAATACACCATTCTAAAGATTTCCTAAGGATGAATAACAGTGATGGCCCAACTAATAATATTGGGGAAAAATACACTAATGGGAATACAAGTCAACAGCACCTTAATCCCTCAGGGATTAACCACAGAATCCTGAGTGGGGGGGTATAGTAAAGCTTTGAAGATCTGACCCATTTTGGAGAATGAGAATTGAGATAAGGATCCCTTCAGAAATTAGGTGAGCTACAGTAGTATTATTTATTACATTAGTATTATTTGCCGTAGTTTTTAAGTGGTCAAAATGTCTTCCATTACACAGGGGTGGAACAATCAAAACTGATAATAAAACAGTAAATAAATACAAATAAAACAGTAAATTAAGTATGGTCACACCTGCACTAATATGTGTTTTATATTACTTCTGAAGACTAGAAGAAGTATGTCATGTAATATTTTTTCACAATCCATTTTATAGATGACAAGTATAAATGGTTTGAATTACTTCATAGTCAGCTGTTACTAAGAATATATCTGACTACATAAAGGCAAGGTGAAGCAAAGGGTTAGAGATAGCTGTATAATTCAATCACTGCAGAAAATCAGTCTGGAGAATTTTGGTATAAAACATTCTACCACCCTCTCAAACTCCTTTTCTTTAACAGTAAAATTTTACTTCATTTTTATTTATATTTGTGGGGGGTATCTGGATCATCTAAATAAACATTTCATTTAACTCTGTTCCTAAATGGAGCCTAAACATTTCAAAGACTTACAATCAGGTTCTGAGGATAATAGTAATAAGTGAAACAGGTCACTTGCTGCCAACTTAATTTTTATAGTAGTGGGAGTGAATCCATAAGGGCACATGGACAATCTCCAAGTAGTACCAGAATGGTAAATGTCATTGCTCTACAAGGTGGAAAGATGCTAATGCAGCATTCTCCACCCAATTTATAAAAAGTGTCCCTATTTTCCCTGACATTATAACAAAGAATTGATGGATAGGCACTCTATGCACTGAATAGATTTTTGTTGAGTCTACATTCTGATACTATTTTATCCTAATGCGTGTAAATAAGCAATGTTGACTCCTTAATTTATGCATATTAATAGCAGCATCATTCAGGACTGCATTAAGTAATGCCCTCATTCAGGGTACCTGTTGAATTGCTAGCTTCATATGTTTCACATTTAGAAAAACACTAATGAATCCCAGCAAAATAAAGATATTTTTACAAATGTATGCATGAATTATAAATCTAAGTATATGTATATGTACATTTTAGCAATATCAGTTTGAATCTACATTCATCAATTTTTAAATCAGTATCATTCATAAATGCTTCTACCTGAAAGTGTGATGATTTAATTAGGATCCTTTGAATACAGTTTATTGTGACTGCATGTCACAAATGTTACCCGAAAACCCCAAAAAAGTACCTGAATGCTTTGCTACAGAAAAAAAAAAGTTTGCAAGACACTCATGTGGAGGCAAGTCGACAGAACACAATGTAATTCAACAGATATACGAATCCTGCCAAAAGCAAAATAGACTATTAGGGTCTGGAGTAACTGAGAAATAAACAGTAAATTCTGTAAGAGAAAAAAAAAGCATAGCTGCAAGCTATGTGGGCAATACTGTGCTGCATCAAATTGAAAAAACGTACCCCGAAGAAGAATGTTATTTCAACAAAATCACATCCAAGAATTTACTCCCTAGGAAATCCCCAAGCTTAGAAATGCAAATAAGGATGCTATGAGGACAATATAATATATGTTCTAGCTTTAGGATCTAGTCAATCTATTTCTTTAGAAGTTGTGTCTTTGTTTGGGTTTTATTTTAAAAACAAAAAAAAATTCTTTATGTGGATTTTATTTTCAAGGCGGTTTTGTTTTTTATCATTTACTGAATTAAGTATTTGCAAAGAAATACCTTAATAGCATTTTCCTTGTATCAAGTTTACTGTTTTGCTGATTTGAAAAGCAGGTATTATTTTAATTTTCTCCCACCATATGAAATACCTGCTTTAAGTCTTACATCTGTGATGATATAATGATAGACTACTGCCCCTTCAGAGAAATACAAATTGGGACATTATGAAAGCCTGGCTTCTTACTTAAGATTAACTTTTGCTTGTACAAACAAGGTAAAGGTCCAATTAGTGATTCTGAGCAAAATTGGCGGGCTGCCTTTTGTGGATGGGCATTCCTATTCTAAGCCCTATAATCCATAATGAGGCCTGTTTTGCACTACTGATGCTCTCCATTCAGAAAAGTCCAAATACTAGGCTACTAATGAGGAAGAATTAAAAATGTGAACACCATGAATGGAGCATGCTATTGGGAAAATTGGCTCACATTAAAAGATTTAAAAGCCTTGGCTTGTTCTGGTTGGTCTGCCAGGTCTAGCTAATTAATAATTAAAAAAGAACTCTGATAAGAAACTTCTCACATACTAAAGGAGAACTCTGAATTGCCATTACAAAAAGAAAAAAAAAGACAAAAATTGAGACCTTAAAATATAAAGAATGGAATTTCTTGCTATCATGTATTAATCTCCATTTCTTAAGCCCTGGATATTAATAGAGGAATTTGTCATGTGGAAAAGGACTAGTAGAAGGCATAAGAAATTAGCACATTAGAAATTTCACCAATACAAACCTATAGTCTAGTTTCTAGAATAAATGCAATTTTTCTGTCAAAGAAAAAGTGAGGCAAAATCAGCACTGAGAAATTCAGAAGTTACCAAGCAGTTGGCTCAGGTGTCAGGCAGTGGTACAAAGTCTTTCACCCCCTAAAGAGTGAATTCATAGAGAAAGGTGACTTACCAGATGTGATTCTAAGTACAGAATCTCCTGATATAGGGTAACAAACAACAGACCTTTCTGTAGGTATATTCACTATGTGATAACATTGCTATCTAGCTAATAGAAATCCACATTTATACTTCTAATACGCCAAATAAGAGAACTGGGAATAAGAACATATGGTGCAATCTGCAATTCTGATTTTATTGGACCAACCAGTAGATCAATCAGTCCACTAACAAGCATTAATTTAAGCACCTACTATGTGTCAGACACAGTATAAGGAACTGAGCATACCTAGACAAAAAGAATCCTTGCATTTATAAGGAATTTATGTTCTTTTGGGGGCAAGAAAAATGTACTCATCTAAAGCAGATACATCCTGTATACAAAATAAATAGAGTAATGAGTTAAAGGAACTACCCACCCTGGGGGTAATCAAGAAAGAGCTCATGTAGATGAGGTGGCTGGCTATTTAGTTAAGTTCTGAAGGAGGCTAAAAGTCTGAAGAGGGGTTGAAAAACGAGTGAATTCCAAGCACGAAGGATGGCCAACTGAAAAAGTAGAAGAAATTCCATAAGTGAAGGATAAGCAAGCCAATTTGACTGGTTGGTAGAGTATGTAAAGGTGAACTACAGGTATATTCTGTATTTCCAAAGAGATTGGAAACAAATCACTAAGAAATTTAAGTAGCAAATAAAGAACTTTATATATAACAATTGTAGACAAAGGGAATCATTTAAATTTTTTGATGGAGGATCTGTTTGGATGTGTGTTTTAAGCACTTTTAAGCACTTTACTAATTAGGATGATATCATAAGCAAATTAGAAGACCAAGGAAGAGTCTCCTTGTTACATCTATGGGGAAGGGAAGAATTAATTAACAAACAAAAGAGAGAATTACAAAATGCAAAATTAATAATTTGATAATATAAATGAAAAAGCTTTTATACAAACAAAACCAATACAACCATATTAGGAAAGGAGAAAGCTAGGAAGTAATCTTTTTTTTTTTGTTTTGTTTTTTTGCTGAGGCAATTGGGGTTAAGTGACTTGCCCAGAGTCACAAGTGTTAAGTGTCTGAGACCAGATTTGAACTCAGATCGTCCTGACTTCAGGGCTGGTGCTCTATCCACTGCACCACCTAGCTGCCCCGGAAGTAATCTTTAAAGGAAGCATCTCTGATAAATACCTCATATCTCAAATACATAGAGAAGCAAATCAAATTTATAAAAATACAAGCCATTCCCCAAGTGATAAATGATAAAAGGATATAACAGGCAGCCGATGAAGAAATAAAAGTTATGTATTGGCATATAAAGAATTGTTCTAAATCACTTTTGACTAGAGAAATGCAAATTAAAATAACTCTGAAGTACTATTTCACATCTCTCAGAATGGCTAATATGACAAAAAAAGGAAAGTAATAAATGTTGGAGAGGATGCAAAAAAATTGGGACACTAATACACTATTGATGGAGTTCAAAACTGATCCAAGCATTCTGGAAGATTTAGAACTATGCCCAAAGGGTAACCAAACTATGAATACCTTTTGATCCAGCAGTACCACTACTTGGTCTAAATCCCAAAGAGATTACAAAAAGGTGTTGATGGGGAAACTTACAGGCATAGAAATATTTATAGCAACTTTTTTAATGGTGGCAAAATATTGGAAATTAAGGGCATGCCCATCAATTGGGGAATGGCCAAACAAACTGTGGTATATGAATGTAATAGAATACTACTGTGCAATGAGAAATGATGAACAAGCAGACTTTGGAAAACCCTGGAAAGAGTTGTATGAATTGATGCAGAGTGAATTGAGCAGAACCAGGAAAACATTGTACACAGTATCAGCAACATGGTGTGATAATCAACTGTGAATGATTCAGCTCCTCTCAGCAGCTCAATAATTCAAGACAAGTTCAAAGGACTCTGAAAGAAAATGCTACCCATATGCAGATAAAGAACATGATGGACTCTGAATGCAGATAAAAGGATATTTTTTCACTTAATTTTTTTTCATGTTGCCCCCATTTTGATCTGTTTCTCCTTTCTCAACTGTGACTAATATGGAAATTTGTTTTATATGATAGCACATGTATAATCCATCAAACTGCCTAACACTTTCAGAAGAGGGGAGGAGAGGGAAGGAAGGAGAAAAGTTAATAATTCAAAGTCTTGTAAAAATGAATACTAAAATTGTCTTGACATGTAAGTGGGAAAAATACTATTAAAATCAAGAACTTTGCTTTTGTATCTATATTGAATATCAGATTTGAAAAGAGAAATATGTGTGTGTATGTGTGTGAGAGAGAGACAGAGACAGAGACAAAGAGAGACACAGAGAAAAAGAGAGGCTTTTATAACAATGATATTTCTATGGTACTCTGAAGTTTGCAAATATCATTTTGCTAACAACCCTAAGGTCTAGGGAACAGTTTTGTTTTTTGTTTTTTTTTTCAGATGAAGAAACTGAAAATTTTAAAGATTTTGTTATTTGCCTGTAAGCAAAGAGGTAACAGATATAGGAGGTAAGATTCAAGTCACAAATCTTTAACTCCAAATCTATCCCTGTAGCCATTTTGCCATGCAGTTTCACAAGCAAACATGGTGTAAACCATCAAAAGTGATAGCTGAGGCAAGTAGGTCATTCAGTGGATAAAGGACCATCCCTGGGTCAAGAGCTGAGTTCAAATTTTACTTAAGACACTTGATATTAGCTATATGATCCTGGGCAAGTATATAACCCTAACCAAAAAAAAAAAATAAAAAATAAAAGTGACTGATAACATTCATCTGGAGGAAGTATAGGAAAACTATAAAAAAGCCAAGCAAAGGATACCATTTTGTGTGAGGAGTTCTTATGCTAATGGAATGAAATTCAGATCAAGTTTCCCTTGAAATTCAAAACCCTGGTTTTGAATTTTAGCTTTGATATTTATTGGCTATGTAATCACAGACAATTAACTTTACTTCTTTAATCCTCAGTTTGCTTATCTACAAAATGGAAGTGATTAACACTTATGTTAGCTATCTCATAGTGTTGTTGTAAGTAATATACCTTATAAACCTTAAAATACTCTATATAATCATTTATTCCTACAGGTTATTTTTCTTAATACAGAGGACTATATTACTGACTGACTAGCGAGATCTTTTTGAAGTGCTATCCATTTAAAGTAATAGGATCTTTTGTTGGTGTGAATAACCTGTGTTTCTTAGCCTTGTTCGTTGTAGCCCTCTGCTTGTGCAAACCTGAATGCCTTATAAAGACATGCATGGTTTTGAGATAAAACAAAGAAAATCAGCAATCTCATATTCCCAGCTAAAGACCATTAGGTGGGATTTTGAGAGCACGAAAAACCATTTTGTTCATGGTTGAAAGAATGAACTATTGAAAGTTTTATGTTTCAGACTTAGATTTCTATATGTCATGTCCTTCCTACAACATTCTGCTGTTACAAATTAATGAAAAGAGCTTCCAACCCTAAACAGGGAACAGCATAACTTTTAAAGAGTGCAAAATAAAACAAATCAGAACTTTGTTGAAAAAGTCAAAGACAATAATTCCAGCCAGACAAAGGCATCCAGGGAAATGCCAAGGCAAACATGGTTTCACCAACCAATTTCAGCAGTAAGCCCTAGTTTTCTTTGAACAACCCTTGGGAAGGGACCTTGTCTCTAGTCTAGAGGGCAAGTCAGAACTTTAGTAGCTTCCAGATAAAATGAGCAATTTGAATTAATTTTAGAGTACATTTAGAGTGATTTTGTTCTAAAGTAGACCTGAATGATATGGGTCCCACAACATGTCTCATGTGTCCTACAAACTAAGGATGGCAAAGACCAATATAGCACTGCTTGGACCAATTAAAAAACAAACAAACAAACAAACCAAAGAACTCTCTTCTGCCAAGAACCAGCTATGATTAATAATCCATTTAATCTAGACCTTACTTCTGGGCTAGGGAGCAAATAAGCAACAGGGACTTAGGGGTAGAAGACATTTGCAAGGTCATTGATATAGGTACATTCATTGTTCTTTTTGTGATATTCAATAGAAAAGGTGGTAGGATTTTTTCAATCTAAACACCAGCCAATGAAGAGGAATATCTGAAGGTCATAGAGAGGAGGGTTTGGTAGAATATGATTTCCCCTAATCTAATTGTATACATACAGGTATACAATTTAATTTTAGTATGCCAGATTAAGATATTAACCCAATTATGCTCATTGAACACCCTGAAAAATCATTTTATATAATTTGTTCAACTGCTAGAAGTATAATACATTCCAATATCAGTATACTAAATCAAATGTTTTTCACATGAAAAGCATCTATTTATAAGGATCTTAATAAAACCCAATGCACATTTCAAATAGACCTAATGGCTTAGCAAGTAGTAAGCCGAGCTGGCATGGAAGAAGCCTATGTTAATAAAAACTCCAAACTCTTGTTTTCTAACTATTCATGATTGGGATATTATAGTTTAAGTCACAAGAGGCTTCTAGCACCCCATAATAGGCAGCTATAATGAGAAACTGATACCTGTGCACCCAAGCATCACGTGAGCATTGTGCTATGCTACATATAAAGGCAGATTAGCAAAATAAAGAACAAAACACAGCAACACACACCATGAATGGGTAAGTCAAATCCCTGTAAATCCATTCACCCAAGCATAATATCCTAAATCCTTTGGGTGAAAAAAGTCAGAAATCTATTTCTGCATTATGGCCAAATATAACTGGCTTAATATACCATTTGATGGTAACATTTGAGACAAAACACATTTTGCTTTGGTTCCTGTAATTAGCCAAAACTCTGTGTTTCAAAGGAACAAATATTTGTATAAAAATAATAAAAGTTAATGTAAGAGGATTAATGTGTCTCAAAGCTACAAAGCATAGGCAGCAAGATGTATTTTCTGCTATTAGATTCTTTGGTTTGGGTCTTCCAAAACTTATGATTGATTTTTCATTTTGATTTGTATGGAACAGTGTTCTATGTTATATCAACTGTGCAAGCCATTGAGCCATTCTTTAATAGTAATATCAGGGTTTCTCAAAAATATGAGTTGCAGATGATAGTTACCCAAAGGCAAGAGAGAAGCAAATTATGGCCATTAGTAAGAGGTAGCATGTTAGGAATAGAGAATTCCATAGGAGAAGCACCATAAAGTATATTACTATGAAGATTTATTATTAGAAAAGGAATTGGGCTGGGAAAAAGAATAAATAATAAACAGTTCACATCTCTATTGATATCCAGACAGTATCAAGATTTGTAAAAGAAGGTCTCCAGTATGAAGTGTGATATCTGTAGATTTATGGAATTGCAAATATGTAGATGAGTTGAACAAAGAGGAAGAAAGAGAAGAGCTGTTCTTCGAACTATTAAAAGCAATAGTCACTTTAATGTGGCCACAAATTTACAAAGTACCAAAGAAAGTACAGTTTGTAGGTGCAATATGTGCCTTCATATTAAGTAAATGTTGACATATGGACTATGTGTTACATATTCTTTCATTTGTTCATTTTTTCAAGATTTTCCTTTTGAATGGGTGATCAATATGCAAAGATCTTTCCTAGAGCCAGTCACATGGATATGTTAAAGTTTTAGAGGGCTTGACTAACTTACTTTCTCTCACAAATGTACCCTAATAGCTGCTTGGGAAATTTTAGTCAAGAAAATAGTTACTTACATATTTTTGTTTCAAGAATAATACCCTTCCCAGGAAAGGACATCTCTTTCACTAAACATATATTTTTGGAAGGAATCATGAAATAATATATCTATAGTCAGAAGATGCTTTAAAACTCATCTAATCCAACTCTTTCATTCTATAGTTAATCATATATTATTTGGTCAAAAAGGTTTAAGTGAGGAGCCTTAGGTCACATATATCAGGGCGTTTTATTTTTTTTTTCCATTCACAACCTATTGTCATGTGAGAAATCTTTACATGACCTGGGAATATATGTATATAAAATAGGTACATAAATCAAGACATTTACTCATAATAAATCATATTTTGTGACCCCCACATTTAGTTATGAGACCCTATCTGGGTTCCAAGCCACAGTTTAAGAATCTGAGCCATTTATAATAAGTAACTAATCTGGGAATTGAACTCAAGTCTTACAACTCAAAATTTAGCTTTCTCTACAACAATATGCTTTATGAGTAAGGGAAGCATATATGTGGCATATCAAGGGGATCGATTATAGCGGGGAATTCATGGAGGAACAGTTGCTCTAGTCAGGTAGATGTCACATTATTCTATGTGGGATTATAAAAAAAGAATAGATGAAAAACATGTATGAAAAATCTCAGAGGAAAATTAAAACCTGGCCAAGATACCCCATTATGTTTGCTAAAATGTATATTTTTAAGTAGGAACTTTCTTAAATTCTATTCAATAATGTTTTAATCCCAACTTGGGTAGTTTCATTTGAATAAATACTATATTGAATATATACACAAATGCATGAAATTTCCCACTTCATTCATGGTCCATAATAGCAAAAGAACACTTTCTAACACTCCAATCTATCTAGCATTTATTGAGTTCATACTGCACGCTAAGTAGTATATTATACCAAGTGGTAGGGACCAAAGACAAAAATTGAAAGGGAAAAAAAAAACTGTCTCTCTTCTCGAGAGGATCCAACATAGAGACAGACAGACAGACAGACAGACAGACAGACAGACAGAAAGACAAAGATACATGATTATCTATGGTAGGGTGCACTAAAATGAAGGGGATTGGGAAAGGGAACTAAAAAAAAAAAACTAATTCTTAAAGTAAGCCAGGAAGTCTAAGAAGCAGAGGAGATGAAGATGAATCAGAAGTATATTTCAGGAATCACAGGTCACGCAATGAAAGTTACAGAGGTAGGGGAAATGGAATGCCAGACCTGGAGAAGAACAATTAGGCCACATTGACTAGAATAGAGAGTATTTGAAAAGGCACAACAGTAGGTTAAAAAATAATACATTAGCAAACTAGTCACGAGATATTTGAATCTATGTGAAATGTTTATTCAAACATTCTTTCTACCACATATTTCCACCAAGAGAAAAAGTGTTTTGTTTTCAAAACAAAATATTTCAATGCATCTCTCAATTAATAGAAGTCATCATCAATATTAGAATCTTAAGATCAGCTAGAACCTTGTCATTTCTTTAAAACAAAAAGAAAAAAGAAGAGTTAGAATACATTGCTAGAGAAATTTTAAAAGCTTCCTCAAGAAAAGGCTTTGAAAAAAACATTGGTTAGCCAGTTTTCATTTATTTGGTTATATTATACTAGGAATATAGACTTCAAATTATTTTTTTAAAGATAAATCCTGGTATACAAATGTCATGGAATATTATTGTTCTATAAGAAACGATCAGCAGGATGATTTCAGAAAGGCCTAGAGAAACTTACATGAAGAGATGCTGATTGAAATGAGCAGAATACGGCAACAGCAAGATTATACGATGATCAATTCTGATGGACATGGCTCTTCTCAACAATGAGATGATTCAGACCAGTTCCAATAATCTTGTAATGAAGAGAGCCATCTACACCCAAAGAGAAGACTGTGGGAACTGAGTGTGGATCACAACATAGCATTCTCACTCTTTTTGTTGTTGTATACTTGCATTTTATAATTTCTCATTTTTTTCCTTTTTGATTTGATTTTTCTTGTGTATGTCTATATTATATTTAATACATATTTTGACCATATTATATATATATATATAATGTGTGTGTGTATATGTATACACACATATAGATAGATAGAAGGATAGATAGATAGATAGAATTACTTGCTATCTAGAGGAAGGGGTGAAGAGAATGGGGGGAATTGGAAGGTTTTCCAAGGGTTAATGTTAAAAAAAATATCCATGCATATCTTGTGAAATTTAAAAAGCTTTAATAAAAAAGATAAATCCTAATTTATATTTTCCTCTTTATTCTTATAACTGCTATTTCTGTCACTTGCTGTAATTATTCATTTTTTCTTCATTTTAAACAACTCAAATGCAATTGTATTTCATCAGAAGACATAATAAAATGATTTTAAGACCAGCACGCTATATAACATAATTTAGTTCCATTACCCAATTTGACCAAGCAT
Organism: Myrmecobius fasciatus; assembly: GCA_023553655.1. Lineage (NCBI taxonomy): Eukaryota > Metazoa > Chordata > Mammalia > Dasyuromorphia > Myrmecobiidae > Myrmecobius > Myrmecobius fasciatus. Next base: position 460,079 of record JAJPUD010000021.1, on the reverse strand, counting down.
TCTGCATGAGACTAGTCTGTAATAAAAAGCATTTCAATTCGTCTCCTTAAATCTTATCATAATTTTCCATCCATAATATTAGTGTTGGGGGTAGTGAAGTCAGGGTAGGAGGCAACATTTTAGAATTATTTAAAAAATAAGGCCTACTTTAAAATACATGTCAGTGGTAGAAACAAACATGAAAAAAGATCCCTTTCCTTTTTTTTAAAGTTTAAGAAATTTGACAAATGAAGATTTATGTTTGACCATAACAAGAAGATGACGTAAAATATATATGCTGCTACAGGAACACTTAAACCTTTATAGATATCTTTTAAAACATTGACACAATTCTGCAATTGAACTTGATTTACCTCAACAACAATAATTTTTTTGTATTTTATCATTTCTATACTATTCCTTTAATTTCCTGAAAATTGATATATTATTGACATTTTAATAAATAAAAGCATAACTGGATTGAAACTAGGTGGAAAGAGAAATTAATTTATATTCATTATTCATTCAACTGCCAATTTAAAGTATTCACTTGTACAAAAGTAAGGTGCTAGTTATTGGAAGAGATATGTAGCTAATTAAGATATGAATCTCAACCTCACGGAACCCTCATGGAGTATTTATGTATGCCTCATGTACCCATGTCTTCCTGTACTCCTTATGGAATACATGTTCTATACTCAAATGTGTAATAATTATGCAACAGAAATCAATTAATAAGCATTTAACACTATATGCCAAGTGCTAAGCACTGGGTCTACATTAAAAGATAGAAACATGCAAATTGTTTCTGTTCAGTAGGGGAAGCAAAAAGTAAATAAATTAGTATGACCAAGATGCATACAGATTAGAAGGAAGGCAAAGGTTTAAGTGGCTAAAGGTCCTTCAAGAAGCCTAAAATGTCAACAGTCAGAAGTAAGGAAGAGCATCATTCCAAAAATGGAGAACAGGGTATGTGTGTGGGAGGGAGAGGGTAGAAGGGTGTTGAAGCTACCCTGTATTGGCTCATAAGAACCAATTGTTACATTTCCAACATGAGCTTTTACACCTCAGAAATGGCCAAATTATATAGATTAGAGCTTTATTTGTTGTTTTGTCTATTTTCTAGTCTTAAGAAATTGATGGAGAAAATATTAATAATGCATATTCAACATAAAAGCATGTTGTGCATGCATAGTCCAGGGGTGGGGTGATGAAGTCCTATACCATGTAGAAGTTCTAAAAGTGGAGAGAAAGGGACATAGAAGAGAAATGTTGTAAATGTGGAAAAGGTAACTACATGCATTTGAAAGCACAAACCCTTGTTGTTTATTTGTTGGTTTAACTTGCATTATTTCCCTTAGGCCTGAGTAGGCTGACATGATAGAATAGTTGCTAAAGGATAGTGACCAGGATTGTAATTTTGCAAACAACAGAATAACTATCATTGACTATGGAATATTTTATATATCATGTTCCAACCTCCATCACACTTATACAAATGCTAAAAGGAGACTTTGACTTTAACTTCGAACTTTAACATGAAAAACAATTAGTTGTTTTGCATATTTTAGTTTTTCCATGCTTCTATTCCCACGCTAAATTACATGGAAATCTTATTAAATTTAATATTACATGTTAATTTAAAACTTTTATCAAGTGCTGTTTTGTTTCAAGAGAGTAGAAAACTTAGTTCAAAATGAAAGTATGGTCATACTGCCAAGTTTTAAATTTAGCTAATTACTTTAAAAATAATAACTGATCAAATGAAGTGTGCAATGGAACATCAAATATAAAATGTTTATTTTTATTAATAATACAATAATAATATTACACAACAATGTAAAATCCTGCATTATTTTTAAATATATGTATAGGTATGTATGTATATACATATATATGTATATATATACTTTCATATACATAAACACATAATTAAAAATATATAAAACCTATGTACATAATATAAGCATATATGCATATTATATATATGTGTGCTATACACACACAGAGTATATACACACACTCTTTAAGTTTTGTAGACTGCAAAATCATTATTAACAATGTGTCATTTAGAAGCTATCAAAGCTAATGTAATCTTAGGCTACATTGAAAATCTCAGAGTCCAAGACTAAGAAGGTGTTGGTCCTAGTAATTATTCTGACCCCATCTAGAGTATTATATTCTATTTTAGGCAGCACACCATAGGGAATATATTCTTATGTTTGAGAGTATCTAAAGAAGGCAACAGGAATGGTGAAGGACCTCAAGGTCATGCCAAAGAGGCTTGGTTTTAGTTGACAGAAGAGGGGGAACTATGGGAGAGGAATTAAGCTTGTTCTGTTCAGCTTCACTGCGCAGAATGAGGAAGAAGGAATATAGGATTTCTAAGTGACAAATTGGCCTTGATGTAAGGAAAACCTTTCTGACAATCAGAGCTGTCCCAAAGTGGAATAAACCTGGGGAGGCGTTGAGTTCTCTTCACTATCAATCTTTGATCAAAGGCTGGATTACCCATTTTCTGAGGGTTTTTTGTTCAGGTGTGGATTGGATGACACAAGACCTCTAAAGTCCTTTTCCATCCCTGAAAATATGGGATTCTGGGATAAGGTAACATCTAAGGTCCCTTCAAATTCTAAATTTTATCTTATAACAAAGACTTGAAGCATTAAAACATGATATTTTTCTCTTAATAATAAAAGTGGTTTGACAGTATCCTTTATCAAAAAACTGTTAACTACTGAATTATAAATTATTAGAGCTGGGTGAGGCACTTAGAGATCTTCTAGTCCAATATTATATCCAAGATTGTAAATTGCCTGAAAAATTCTTTATTTGTTAGTTTTAGAAGGAAGAAAAAAAAATTTACTTCTATTTAACATGTCTTTTATAAGCAAAGATATTTAAGTATGTAAAAGTTCTGTTCCCTAAAGAAGAGCAAATAGTTCTTTATAGGTTTTAAAACTGTGTTCAGAATGCTTCTCTCTTATAGATAGATAGATAGATACACACACATATATGTATATATATACATACATATATGTATGTGTATTTTACTCATATATATACACACATAAATATACAAATACACAAATATACACACACATACATACAGATATATACATATGTATATATGTACACACAGGTATATATATACATAGCTATGTATACATATATATGCACACACACACTATCTATCTATCTATCTATCTATCTACACACCTGTGTGTGTGTATATTGAGACATTTTTCAGTCATGCCTGTCTCTTGATGACCTCATTTGGAGTTTTCTTGGCAAAAACCACTAGACTACTGGAGTGATTTGTCATTACCTTATCCAACTCATTTTAGAAATGAGGAAATGAAGGGAAACAGGTTTAAGTAACTTGCCTAGGGACACATAAGTAATAACTGTCTGAGACCAGGTTAGAACTCAGAAAGCTGAATCTTCATGACTCTAAACCTGCCACTCTACTGCTCCACTCAGTTGCTATCTATCTATCTATCTATCTATCTATCTATCTATCTATCTATCTATCTATCTATCTATCATCTATCTCAATGTGTCCACAAAATACACTCACATGTATATATGAATATATTATATATATATGTGTGTATATATGTATCTGTATGTGTGTCTATCTGTTTCTCTCTTTCTCAGTCTCTCTTTTGTCTCTTATCTCATCTAGCCTCTTCGCTCCTCCTCCCTCCCTCCTTTCCTCCAGTCTGTCTGTCTCTCTGTTTCTGCCTCTCTCTCTCCTCTGTCTCTTTCTGTGTCTCTTTGTCTCTGTCTCTTTTTATCTCTCTGTGTCTGTCTGTCTGTCTCTCTGTTTCTGCCTCTCTGTCTCTGTCTCTCTCTGTCTCTCTGTTTCTGCTTCTCTCTCTGTCTCTGTCTCTGTCTCTCTCTCTTTGTCTCTGTCTCTCTCTCTTTGTCTCTCTGTCTCTGTTTCTGCTTCTCTCTGTCTCTCTCTGTCTCTGTCTCTCTCTCTTTGTCTCTCTGTCTCTCTTTGTCTCTCTGTCTCTCTGTTTCTGCTTCTCTCTCTCTGTCTCTCTCTCTCTTTGTATCTCTGTCTCTCTCTGTTTCTGATTCTCTCCCTCTGTCTCTCTCTCTCTTTGTATCTCTGTCTCTGTTTCTGCTTCTCTCTCTGTGTCTCTCTCTGTCTCTGTCTCTCTCTCTGTCTCTCTCTGTTTCTGCTTCTCTCTTTCTGTCTCTGTCTCTGTCTTTCTCTTTGTCTCTCTCTCTCTCTGTCTCTTTCTATGTCTCTTTGTCCCTGTCCCACCCCCTCTCTCTGTCTCTCTGTCTGTGTGTGTGTGTGTGTGTGTGTCTTTCCTTCTCTATTTCTCTCTCTCTTTCTCTCTCCCAGAATCTATAACAAATAAAACTTTCTGTGAAAGAACTCCAGGCATTCCAGAAGAGTGGCTGATTTTATACAAGGAAGTTGAGTAATTAGAAGACCAGTACTATGTGCAGCATTTAGGAATAAGATTGTAGAAGAAAGTCATGTTTACTCAGAACAGAAGAGACTGGGAGGGGGGGGGGAGAAAGGGGGAGAGGTTTCTTTGACTTGGTTTCTCTTCCACATTTATAACCACAAGTCACCCTCTTAGTACTATTGTATTTCAATATGGAAGAGAATTAGGAGATAGGAGAAAGGAGAAAGAAAACTACTGAAAACTATCCTAGTAATCAGAAAACATGGATTTAGATTCTTAATAGAGATAGCTGTAATATCATTGAATGCCAGATTGTATTTCTGAGGAAACTTTTCCTCAAACAGGAAGAAAGATTAGTAAACTAACTGAAAGACTTGATGACAGAAGAGGTTCCCTAAGGCTGCCATATCATGTTTTATGTTTCACTTTATGCAGAGGGATTTTAAACGTTAGTATATTCATTCATAAGATTTCAGTGAACAGATGCAGTGATAGGAAGGCTCTGGAAAAATTTCAATGTCAATTGAGTCAAAAGTTTTCAAATAGAAAAATAAGGCATGCATATGTGTCCTCTTTAAGAACATCAGATATACAAAAATCCCAGTTTACAAAACAGATTAATTAGGAGATTAGTATTCACAATCCAGAAGGATTCCTTGCTTTCAAAAAGAATTTATTGCAGGATTCTTTTAAATAGTGAACTCCTATAGGACATTCAAAATAAGATTTGATGTACTAAAATGTAAATGACACACAACTTTTCAGAGACAAATTTATTACACAGAGCAAAGGAAACCTGTATTGGGAATAATGAACTGTAGCTTGCATTTAATACATCATTTAAAATGTTTTTTTTCCCTCTTCTATTTCAGCAGGAAAAAGGTGGGGGGGAGGGGGAAGAGAAGTATGTGTTTTCAGTGATTCATATCCAGAAAACACTACAGCTCAAACTTCCCTGCACTTGTAGAATGTGAACTCATTATTATTGATGGTCTTTTATTTACATTTCTCATTTAAAAATTAATTTTTTAGGGACTGTCAAGAACTCTTTTAAATTACATTCATATGCATCTCTACACAGAGAGCCAGAAGAATGTTTTATTACTGAGAAAAATATTACAATTATAAAATGTCTGCTAGCTTTGACTTTAGAGTTGGCTGAAAATGAAGGTTTTTTTTTTTAAAAATCTATTTTATTTCAAAAGATTCTTATGTATGTGCCCCAGCCAGTCAATGAAAAACTGAAAAAAGGTTCTATTTCTATTCATTTGCATGCAATTCCCAGCTTCTATCATAGCTAGCAATTTTTACTCTAAAATGGTTAATAACATCAAATCTAAGTGGAAAGATGTCAAGGAGGTTAAAATATATTTTGGATTATAGAGCAAAAAATGAGAAACTTGCTATTGGATGTCCTTTCATATTTCAATCATGTCTAACTCTTCATGAGCCCATTTGGGATTTTCGTGGCAAAGATTCTAGAATAGTTTATCTTTTCCCTCACCAGTTCATTTTACAGATAAGTAAACCAAGGCAAACTGGGCTAAGTGACTTGTTGTGGGGCACAAAGCTAGTAAGTGAATGAAGTCAGATTTGAATGCAGAAAGATATCTTCCTGACTCCAGGCCTGATACTCTACTGCACAGCCTAGTGGCCCCAAATGTGCTTTTAAATTCTAGTAAACAGAAGTCATTTTGTGAGAATGACTTTTATAAATAATACTAATAATTATAAACATATAATAAGAATGTTTATATTTATATGTAATGTAAATATCCATATGCATATACATACAGACACTTTGATTAAGAAATGCCTTCTACAAGACCTATCACAAAATTGTGATACAGAACTGAATAATCACACCAATTCTGTCTTTGAAGGATGTCAGGCCATATATTCCAAAGTAAAACAGGTGAGTGTAGGGAACAGAGAATTCTCCCACACATAGAAGGAGAAGGAAGAGGAGGGAGAAGAAGAAAAAGAAAAAAAAGATGAGAAGGAAGAAGAGGTTATTGTGAACCTCTTGGTGTAGTATAATAATTCATCTAAAGTAATAATAGTTCCAAATAAAAGCAAATTTGAGAAAAAATATCATATGCTATATAAAAACTGTTGAAAAGTAATTATGTGAGAATCAATTTTCTTTATTACTTTAAAATATAAAAAATGTCTACTAGTTTCAGTGGTAGTTGTTCTGATTTTTGCTATTTAATGTTTATTACGTTTCTTAAAGGACATAAAAAGGCGCAGCCTCCAAACCATTTATAGAAGCTAACGGGATCAATAATGTGCTTAATAAATGTTTGCTGAATTGAATTGTGGGAAAGGATATAGGTAACCTCTTTTGGGTCTTTTGATGAAAAAGATAAATGAGACAGCCTATTATTTTTAAGCAAAAACAACATTGGATTAAGAGGCAGGAAACATCCTTTCTAGTCCTGAATCTATAACAAACTTCTTATGTAACATTTGGCAAGTTCATTTCATCTCTTTGGCACTCAGCTCTATCTCCTGTAAAAAGAGATTGGGATAGATTATTGCTAAAATCTATTTCAGAAGTGATATTCTATGATTCTCTTTGCATCTCCCAATATCCAAGGAAATGTGACTATCAGAAAGACTTCTGTTCTCAAAGGCAAAATCTATACCTTTAACCCTATCATAATTGTGTGATCTTAGACCAGTCACTTAAATACCTCTGGTAATTCTTTAGAAGTTGCCAGTTAAGTCAAAGATGGATTGTTATCCAGGATAGTCCAGGGAGTACTCACACCAGAACTATTTTAAAACACACACATATAAAACATATACATATTTGTACATCTCTTCCAATGCCTAAACATCCATTGCATGTGCTAGACAGTAGATTTTTTTGAAAATAAGAATTAAATGACAGAGAGCTATCTTTTTTTTAAGTGAAAGAATGAAATGAATTTCATTTCAACACTTTAATTCTCATCCCTTTATTACCAACTATCTTGTGATTAATTAAGAATAATATTAAAGGCATTAAATCCTACTAATAGTTTACCACTTTACTAGCTGGGTAACCTTGTTGATCACACTTTTATGAAACTGCTAAATCTTTTTTTTTTAAAAAAGCTCATTTAATAAACAAGTATCCAAAAAATTAGCAGGAGTGAATTAGTAGTTTGGGCAAATGGAATGGTCATTTGGCTATCTTTTTGAGAGCCAAGACTTTGTAGACATCTCTCTTCCTCTTGATACATCTGATGCAATCCTGTGGCTCTGGTCCATTCTCTAGCTCAGGTTACTTGTAGAAGTTTCTCTTTTTTGTCCATCTTGTCACCTTTGAATCCAACTTTTAGGTTGAGGAGTCAAACTCTTACAGATTCTCAGGAAAGGGCCTCTGTCTAGGTGAAGATCCATATTGGAGAGAGCTGTTTCCAGACGTTGTCTCTGCCTCTTTTCCTCCAAATTTCCTTAAGTGGGCATCATACCTGATGTATTTTAAAAGGTTTGAGGGTTTGAGAGACATAGTATGTGGAGAATTTAATCTCCTTGTTTAATAATCCAGCCAAAGTAGGAGTAAAAGGAAATTCATTTTGTCTCTCTTAGACCCGAAACTGCTAAATCTAAATTAGGTTCTTTTGAATCAGAAGAAAAGAGACAGGGAAAATATTTCCCAAGAAATTCTGAATACAATTAAGATGAATCTAGTAATAATTATTAAAAATACAATGTTCAAAAATTCAAGTAGTCTAACAATCTGAATTGACTAGGTAATTAATCAATAATGCCACTGTTGTGCCTTTCTTTTTTAATGTCAATATATTTCACTTTAGGAAATCCTGTATTTTTCTCAGTTCTGTGCTTTTAATAATTAATTTATTTTGCTTACATTGCAGATAGATTCAAAATCCTGGTTTCAGTTTCTTGGTAATAGAATTGTGCCACCAACAATATACTGTGCCACAACCTCAGTTAAAAAAGACAAAACAACATTTATTTTCTGCTGGAGTGGCTATTTTGTTGTAAACAAAATTGTGGCTGGCTTATCAGAAGTCATATGTAGAGGGAAACTGTCTTCCAAATAATGTCCTACACGACTCTAAGATTTCCATCATCTGGGAAACCATGAATAAATATGATCAGTGACTTTAAGCAGCTGGAGAGAGATGACTAATAATGAAAGCAATAATTGCAGCAGCATGATATGAGAATCTGGGTCTACAGAACACCACTGTAACCTTTGAAGGCTGAAAAATTCAATCACAGACCAAATTCACATAATCAAAGATTATGAGAGTTGGAATGGACCTGAGAGACTATATAGTTCTTCCTAACTCTGAACAAGAGTACTCTCATATAGGATAGATAGCATTCATTTTCTGCTTCCATTGAAGGTCAATCTATTACTTTTCAAAGGAGTCCAGTCTACTATGGGACGATTCTAATTTGTTGTTTTTCTTATGCCATGCCCAAATTCATCTCTTTGCAATTTCTAATTCTACCTTTCTGTGAGGCCATGCAGAATGAGTTTATTCCTTCTATGAGACAGACAGCCCTTGATAGACCATAGAAATCATGATTTCTCAGTTTTTTTTTCCTCTGGGCTAAACATTCCCAATTTCTATAAATTGAGATTTCTCACTATCTTGATTGTCCTATTAGTAATCATCTTCCCAAAATGGTGGGCTTAGAACAGAATATTCCAAGTGCTGCCTTAGTAGGACAGAGTACAGAGGAACCATCACTTCCCTAGACCAAGGTAACCAGCCAATCATTTGGTTATTTCATATGCCCTCCAAATCCATCCATTATTTAATTATATTGACCAAGTAGACAAATAGCTTTGGCATCACTTAGACATAGTAGTAAAGTTATTTTCATTCCAAATTATTAAATGTTTAACAATAATTATCCAAGTTTTGTAAATGGAAAAACTGTCATAACAACAGTAAGATCCTGATCCAAGTATTAAAACAAATAAAGATACTTTATTATGAATGATCTAATAATCCTAGAATAACTTTATCTAGCCTAAAATAGTAAGGCCAAGATAATTTTTCTATTATGTAAAAAAGTTTAGGAGTTCTGCTTTATAGTGTTCTTTAGTGCCAAAGTATCAAAAGTACATGTAAGCTACTATTCATTCACCTCTGAGCTCATATAATTTAACTTTGCACCCATACACCCATATCATTTCTTTTACTTATTTTGCACAATCATTATAGTTACAATACAGGAAATTATGTAAATCCATTTACAAAATCTTTTTTTTTCCACTTCTTTATTCCCCTCTTTTACCTTTTTTGCATTCTCCTCACATTCCCATACACACACAGGTATTTACTGGGAATGAATCTACTCATGCCAAAAGAAAAAGAAAGGCCACAGAATAGCAGATAAGTGAGAAAAAAAAAGACTTATTATAAGTTTTTTGTGGTCTCTTTCCATTGTTAAATTTTCTTCTCAAAACTCTCTAGAATAAAAGCAATTTTAACAGCAACTCCAAACTACTCCAGATCCCTAACTCTAATAATGGAGATTTTTTTTTAAAAACCAAATTACTATATAAATGTTCAGAAGCATGTTAAAACCGCATCCAATTCTATTTCATTCTCTTTTTAAACTAGAAACTTTTTTTCTCTCTTTCACTAAATTCCTGTCTTCTAAAGTCAGAGTTGTTCACATTGTAACACTAACTGTTAGAATAATAGTCCACTGAAGAAAAATGTCAGCACATGTTATTTTAGGCTCTTCTGACTTGAATTAAGTAGCTAATTCAGGATATATATATGTATATATATATACATATATATATATATATAAAATATGAATCAAAGAGCTGTGGTACTCTATACAACCACTTTACAACCACTTTCAAGTCATGTTTTAGTAGGCATACAGATAATTAATTGTGCTTCTTTCTTTATGTTTCTATTAATTATTTGAAAAATCCTAGAAAATCACTAATGCAATCATAGAATTGGTTGTTTCTAAACTTAAAAGTAAGTGGAAAACAGAAGGTTCTACAAAAAAAGAGATGGTCTATGCTATGAGTAACTGATCAACATTTTTCTCCTGAAACCCTCAAAAAACCTTAGAACAAAACTTTAGAAGTTATCTCATTCAATTTTCCCATATTTCAAAGAGAGTAAGGGGCAAAGTCTGACCCAAGATTTCCTTACTCTCTTTCCACTTTATTTTTTTTTATCATCAACTTGGATAGAAGTAGCTCAAGAATACAGTACTAATTTTCTTGGTGAGTGTGTATTTTATGCCCCTGCTGATTTTGAAAAACAAAACAAAACAAAACAAAACAAATCTCTCCTACTGAGTATAAAAGAAGTCTAGTATTTAAATATTTTGCTTAAGAATAAATTAACTTAGCATAAAAGAGAAGCTCCAGTTCTCAGTCACAGCTTCTCAATTAATAAATGAAAGCTATTGGTCACAAGGAGGACCAGAAAACATGGCATGATGCAATGTATCACCTTGGAAATCAGTTGGAAGTGCATGTCCTGGCCATGATGGATCTTTTTATTTCAGAAAGACAGTACTTTAAAAAAAAAGTCCTTAATAACAAGCAAATTATCTTAATTATCTGAAATTTATCTTCAGCTCTGACTTCTCTGTTGTTTTTTCAGTAGAATTTCTTTGCATTTTTTTCTTTTTCATATTAGTTACTTAGTTTTCCCGAGCTATTTAATGTCAGTAGCATTAGAAAATGGTGTTACAATTTTCTTCTTTTAAAAAAAATAGTGAAAAGAAGGCAGATAATTTTGGTTCCAAGCAAAGCTACTGCTTGGTTACAACTTCAACTGACAGAGAACTTAACAGTCATCTACCCTTATTATGAAAATAAGGAAACATACTCAGAATGAGTGACTCCAAAATTTTGTTACGTTCTTTTATGTTATCTAAATCATATACATGATTCAAACTCTTTCCCAGTATTAACTAATGAGATATTTGAGCCTTTATAGGAAAAGTAGTGGACTATTTTCATAAAATACTGAACAACACTCATCTTATTCTTATTGCAATCTGAAAGGGCTTATTTTAATTAATCTAGAGAATTCTCTAATTAGTTGAAATTCCAGATAAAGGCCCCAGTAGAACACTTATGTTGAAGACAAAAAAGTTTTCTGGCTGATCTTAAATTGCCTTGTGCTGCAAAATCTCATTGTATGCATTATGGGAATACATCAGCAATACCATATCTCATCTGAAGCTGAATGACTGAAATAACCTTATATATAACTAGTTCTATTAGTTTTAGATTATAAAAGCCACATCATCCTGATACAAAAGTTGGAAAGTCCACATATCATTTTCAATACACACCTACCTTTCCAATCTTCTGTCATTACTTTCACATATTCTACATTTCAGACAACATGGTTTACTAACTCTTCTCCATCAATTATATTCTGTCTCTCATTTCTGCAAATTTCAAAAGCTGTTCCCCTTTGTAAGAAATGCTCTCCACCTCAATTCTCTATCTCTCCAACTTTTTCTTTTCTCTCAGAGAACAGCTCAGGTTCTATCTACTATAGGAGGGCTTTCTGAACTCTCTTCCTACATCTTGCCTGTCATCAGTGTTATTTACTTCCTGAAATGACTTTGTATGATTTTTTCATATGTTTGATATGCAATTTGATGTGCTCATATTGTATTACCCTAGCAAAATGTAAGGTTCTTGAAGGAAGTGACTCTTGGTTTTGTCCCTTTATATGCAAATTGCATAGTAGGAACTTAATTTTTTATTGAATTTAACTTAAGCAAAAACATTTTACATAATTGGAAGATATATTAAATCATGTTGCGTACCAAAGAATTAAATCTATGCAATTTCTTTTCTCTACTAAGCGTGGAATTTTTTTTAACTCAATGGAAAAATCTTTGAGTTTTGGTTTCAGTGTTTTATGAAGCTTCCTCACTGTTGTTTTGCATGGTGACTAATTTACTTAAAGGACCTAAAAGAGGAAAAAAGACTTAAAGACATGGAAATAAGGAAATTATTAGGACACCTTATTTCTGATCTTTCTTTTTCTGTGCAGTTTTGTGACCTCTTTCAGGAAAGGTGCTCATGATGGACTGCATGTCGATGCTGTCACTTTGACTAAATACATTTCTAAAGAGTTCTATATTTGCATTTAATCTTTTATTTAGTCATGGAGAGAGACATGAAGTCACCATTTTAAAAAACTGTCAAGAGGAATTGGGAGGGAAAAGTGTTATCTTTCTTCAGCTCCCAGCAAACGTTGCAAGATAATAGCAAGAGGAGAATATTTCTTCCATTAACCCCTTGACCCTTCAAGTTAATGGCTTTTTGTTCCATACAGATCAACAACGGGGGCTCCATCTGAGATTCTAAACTATAGGTAACCTAAGGAGTAAGGTCTCTGCAATTACATGGAAAAGTTTCCTAGAGCTACACTGATATGTAATATCAGTCTGCCTACAAAGTTGCCTAGGCAGAATAGCTACTCTCTACCCAGATTCATTCATAATCCAGATTTTGGTATTTTCGATGTAAAAATGCACCCTAACCATATTTATCGTCTAACTCTAGTTGGAATAAATGAATTACCCTTATGAGGATCTGTTCTATTATAAAAGTTTACATTTTCAGTGTTCAAAATGGAATTCAAAATCATGGCTAAACTATTTGATGAACACTTCAAAAATAATTTCGAAGCAATTTTCTAGAAGAAAACAAAGGCAATTATCATGTGCATAATTAACACAATTAGCATATTTTAAAAGATGTTGAAAATAGGTACAATGACAATCAAAATTACTATCACTTCTTATTGCTTTTAACATTTTTAGAGTGTGCTTTAATCCCAAATCTTTTAACGTCATGTAAAATTTTGGTAGCTTAAGATAAGAAAATTTTTAAAAAGTTTCATTTCTCCCAACTAAAATTCTACAATAATTGTTTTGAAGCTGAGAATTTCTATAACCCTTTTTATTATGGTGATCAAATTCTGTGTTTGTTTGATGGGATTAAATAGAAACCATCCTAGGAGAGGTCAAGGTCTTGCTATTATGCTTTTATATCCAATGTTTATAGATCACTTGCATATATTTTACAGTTTTTATAATTGAATTTTTTTTATTATTGAATAAAAATATTAGGATGTAAGCTCCTTTCCTCTAGGCCACTCAGATCAACTTTGATACAACTATAGAAACAGAGAGGATGGTTGGGATGATTTATATTTTACCTACTTTCTACATGATTTCAGTTTTAGCTAGTTTTTGAAAGGTTTTTCTAAAAGATATGTACTTTGGAGATTATAAACTCTGGAAAGGTGATGTATTGTAAAACGCTAATCTGAAGATCTTATGGTTCTGTGTTACATAAGGATAACATTTTAATTATCATCCTCAACTTCACAGTATTGTCATTTTCCCCCTGTATTCCAGTCTCAGACTGCTGTCCCTCCCCCAATCTCCCCTTCTTTTCTACCTTCTGTTCCCTTTATATGTTATAGTCTCAATTTTAATGTAGCTCCTTGAAAGCATGGCACAGATTGTCTTGCTTGTTTATCTCTGTATCTCTAGTGCCTAATGTAATACTTGGCATATCATAAGTAATTAATGAAAGTGTTTTCATTAATTCAATCAATTATTTTTAGTATGGTTTACAGTAGAAATAATCCTAGGACAAATCACTATCCTCCTATTACTCATTTATTTAATTATATATAGACAACTGCACAGCTTATAGGGTTTTTAAAATTCTTTTTTATACTTAGATGTAAAACTATTAGGATATTAGGTCATACTCTGTAGGCTCCATACAACTACAGTAGCACATAAGATAACAAGGATGAAATATACATACTAAAGTTCCTACATGCTTTTAATATGCTGTTAGACCTATATTTTGAAAATGTTTTGGTCATGTCATCATGGGATTATAAATATTTAATGTTGTGACACCTAGTAAAATTGTTCTTAAATGTATCATCATCATGTGATGGACTATTATTGTTCTATAAGAATGGATAAACAGGATGATTTCAGAAAGTCCTGGAGAGATTTGTACAAACTGATGCTAAATGAAGTGAGTAGAACGAAGAGAACATCGTGCATAGAAGCAAGATTATGTGATGATGCACTCTGATGGACTTGGTTCTTGTCAGTAATGAGGTGATTCAGGCCAATTCCAATAGTCTTGTGATGAAAAGAGTTATCCACATCCAGAAAGAAGATTATAGGGACAGAATGTGGATCACAATGTGGTATTTTCACATTATTTCACATTCACATTCTCTTTTTTTCCTTTTTGATCTGAATTTTTTGTGCAGCATGATAAATGTGGAAATATGTTTAGAAAAACTGCACATGTTTAACCTATATTGGATTACTTCTTGTCTAGGGGAGGGGAGAGGAGAGGAGGAAAGGAGAAAAATTTGGTTCATAGGGTTTTGCAAGCATGAATGCTAAAAATTACCTTTGCCTATATTTCAAAAATAAAAAAGCTACTAATAAATTTTTACAAAGAAAAAATAAAGAGAGTAATAGATTTCCACTTCAAGGAAGCTTAAATAATAAATACAAATCACTGTGTTCAGAAAAAAGTTTATCATTGCCATCACCATTATGAGATTTGAGCTAGAAAAAAATCAATTTTTTGAAAGAGAATTTTTTTAAATTCTAGAATCCTTTAAATAATTACAGTGAAGAAGTGTAAAAATATTTCAATATCTTTAAGTTCTTAAATTACAGATGGTGAAGATACTACTTTACATGGATGTTGATAATTGAGTAAATTATATGAAAATATACAAAATAGAAGAAAATTGAAACCAGCCTTGTCATTTACTAGGATAACAAATCAACTATTATTTCTGTTTACTTCCTAAATTACATGTACATATTTTTATTAGCATCATCAATCAATATTTATTGGATGCTCACACAGTGCTGTGTTGGTTACATAGGAGACAATTGTCCTTCAGGGCTTTTTTTTAAACAAACAAACCTATATTTTAGTTAACTATTTCCTGTTGAATAATTATATTCACATTTATTCCAATTAATAATAAAGCAAAAATTAACAATATATGTCAGTACTACAAATATGATTGTTTTAATGCTCAATGAATCAATTCATATACTAGATGAAAAAAAAAAGGTTTGGCTTTCAATTATTAACTTGATCCACATGGAAAGAGCCTGACAGCCATTCTTGTCACTAACAATATTAATTTCTACCAAAGGGATGATATGCTCATAAATCCAGGAAACACCAGCTGTGATCCCTACCCTCGTCACTAGTGCTATCAGGGACATCTCCAATGATCTTGATCTATATCTTAATACTGAAGGCTCTGGAGGAATCTGGTGATTTTGCACAACCTACCCTCACAAAGTCATGGGATGGCATCACCTCCCTGATACCATAGTAGTTTTTGAGAATTACTCTGCGGGCAGAGCTGCCCCACTGGCAACCCAACTAGAACTGGTCAGTTAGGGACACAACTTTGTCTTTGTGGAATTGTTTCTTCTCTCTCTCTCTTTCTGTCTCTTCCTCTTCCTCCTCTATTTCTCTAAGTCTCTCTGTGTGCCTCTGTTTCTGTCTCTGTCTCTCTCTGTCTCTTTCTCCTCTCTTCTCTCTCTGTTTCTGTCTCTATCTTTGTATCTCTATGTCTCTCTCCCTGTCTCCGTCTCTTTCCCTCTCTCTCTGTCTCTCTGTCTCTGTCTCTCACTGTGTGTTTGTCTCTCTCTCAATGACTTTGGAGGAGAAATTGAGGCTGATGATTTTACAAAGCCCACTCTTATTGAAATCTAAATCACTTGCATGTCAATACATCACCTCCCTGATATCATGGTCTTCTTCAAGAACAACAAACAATAATACCAGCCCTAAAGTGAGTCAACTGTGTCTGAAGCTATTAGAATGGCTAAAGAGCCAGTAAAGAACGTTATCATCACTAAGGTCCTGAGCTCCAGAACATTAAAAACAAATCTAGATTTATTCAGAGAAATTGCACTGAAATTACCATCTGCCTTGCTTAGAGCACCTTAAAGAACAAGGGTCCTTCCCATCTGACTTGAAGCTGAAATCTCTTTTTTGAATATTTTTCTATCTTTACTTCCTTGAAACCAAGAACTATTATAATTTTTCTCTCTGTATTTTTAGTACTTTCTTTTTGATTCAGCAAATCTCCTGTTTTTTATTTTATTTTTAATTTTGGAAAAAAAATAATTATTTCTATAACACTACCAAAAAAGAAAGTTGACTGCACATGAAATTATTAATCTACTATGTTCAACTTGCTATTCCTTACAAATATACAACAAAATTATCTGGTAATTTTTTTTTCTTTTCTTCCTACCCCATCACAGAGATGTACAAAAAGTACATAAATGTAAATTTATATATACTCCTACTTATCAGTTCTTTCACTGGATGTAGATAACATCTTTTTTCATATATCCTTGATAGTTAATTTGGGTTTACATAATAGTCAAAATAACTTATTTACTCAAAGTTGTTCTTAAAACAATGTTGGTGTTACTATATGCAATATTTTCTTCGTTTATCTCATTTTGTTCATTATTTCATGCAAGTCTTGCCATGTTTTTCTAAAATCACTGGGCTCATCATTTCTTATAACACAGTAATGTTCCGTCACAATCATATACCACAACTAATTCAGCCATTTCCTAAATAATGGAAATTATACTACTATAAACATTTTTGGAAGATGGAGATTCTTTTGATTTTTCCCTAATTATCTCAGACATAGACCAAGAATCTCTTGTTGCAGATTGTGTAGTCATAGAAAGAATTGTGATCACCCCAAAGTCAGTAAGATGTTGAAATGGTTTGGGTATGTGGAGACATAACTCATTTTATTGCATTACACTTTCTTTATGCTTCACAGATATTGCTTTTTTTTTTTCTTTTACAAATTGATTTTGTAGTAATCCTGCATCAGGTAAATCTTATCAGCACAATAGCATGTGCTTACATTGTGTCTTTGTATCACATTGTGATACTTCTAGTAATATTTCAAACTTTTTCATTATTATTATATTTGTTATGGTGTCTTCAATCAGTGACCTTTGATGTTACTGTTATAGTAATTTTGGAACTCCATGAACTTAGGCGATAAATAAAAAGGTGAACTAATTAATAAATATTGTGTATGTTCTGACTGCTCTACCAATTAGCTGTTCTCCCATCTCCTTCACTCTACTTGGGCCTCTCTATTTCCTGAGAAACAGCAACATTGAGGAAGATTACATAAACCTAATTGATAAAGCAGCAGCAGGGTTTGAGAGGACTGACTCCAATTTTGAAAATTCTATTATGAGTAAAATGTTACCAACAACACAAATTATAGAGAAATCTTTCATGAGAGCAGCAATCAATCAACTTCATTGTTGTCTTATTTTAAGAAATTTTCATAGATATTCCAATCTAGATTTAGAAAATACCAAGTTAATCAGTCCCTAGACATCAACATCAAGGCAAGACTATCAGGAAAAAAGATTATCACTCACTGAAGGGTCAGATGATGTTTAGTATTTCTTAGCAATACTAATTTTTTAAATTAAGTATAAACACTGAGTTTTTTTTTTTAGAAATGTTACTACTGCACATTTAGAAGACCACTGTATAAACATGATTTTTATGTGTTCTGGAAAACTAAAAAAAAGTGTGACTTCCTGTCAGATTGGCTAAAATGACAGGAAAAGATAACGATGAATGTTGGAGGGGATGTGGAAGGGCTGGGACACTAATACATTGTTGGTGGAACTGTGAACGGATCCAACCATTCTGGAGAGCAATTTGGAGCTATGCTCAAAAAGTTGTCAAACTGTGCATATCCTTTGACCCAGCAGTGTTTCTACTGGGCCTATATCCCAAAGAGATCTTGGAGGAGGGAAAGGGACCCACCTGTGCAAGAATGTTTGTGGCAGCCCTTTTTGTAGTGGCTAGAAACTGGAAACTGAAGGGATGCCCATCAATTGGAGAGTGGCTGAATAAATTATGGTATATGAATGTTATGGAATATTATTGCTCTGTAAGAAACGACCAGCAGGACGATTTCAGAGAGGCCTGGAGAGACTTGCATGAACTGATGCTGAGTGAAACGAGCAGAACCAGGAGATCATCATGCACAGCAACAACAGTATTACATGATGATCAATTCTGATGGACATGGATCTCTGCAATAAAGAATTGTCTCAAACCAGTTCCATTTGTTCACTGAAGAAAACCATATACACCCAGAGAGAGGGAAATGAAATATGGACCACAGTGTAACATTTTCATGATCTCTATTGACATTTGCTTGCATTGTGTTGCCTTTCTCTGATTCTTTTTTTTCTTGTAGATAGGATTTTTCTTGCATAACTTCTCAAGCATTTCAACATTATTAACATGTAGTGGACTTCCTGCCATCTAGGGGAGGGGAGGGGACTGGGGGTAAAATTCGTATTGGAAAGCTTTGTAAAGATCAAGGTTGGGGAACTACCCATACATATGTTATACAAATAAAAAGCTTAAAAAAATAAAAAATAAAAAAATAAAAAAATGTGTGACTTGCTTTATTGCAATAATCATTTTATTGCAGTGGTCTGGAACAGAACCCATAATATCTCTGAGAGATGCTTGCAGAAGGATTCAAAGTATAGCAAAACCAGAAGTACATCAGAATATATAAAAACTCTTGCTCAGTGAATTTTGAAAAAGAGTAATTTTATTCAAACATAGGCTCAATGCATAGCACACTCTTACTTTTTTGGATATGAGTGAAATTCGTTTTAAGAAACAGCCATCAAGGTCCTAGCGTGTTCAAGAGCCTGAAGATACAAAGATGGCTTTCGTAAATAGTCTGTTCTCAAGAAGGTTACTATATGATATCTTCCCTTCCAAGTTCAAGGATTTTACAGTTTAAAAAATATGTATATATGTATGTATTTATATATGTATATGTGTGTTATATAACTATAGTATAAGCAAAAAAAAAGGGGGACACAAAGATGAAGGCCAGACAAAGTGATATGGCAAAATTAAATGAGAAAAGATTGTATTTAGCTAAAGTTAGAGAAAGGTGTTGCAGAGAAATGAAGGAGGACAATATGGCAGAAAAATCTATTAGAATGTAACTATTTTCCCCCTTAATGATGTAATAGTCTGATATCATGAATAACATTTGCATGTTAAAAAGAAAATATTCAATACCCACAAAATTCTGACATATAGTAAAAAAAAAAAAAAAGGCATTACTCACCTAATAAAATTTGTGCTGAGTTGTTCTGCCTATTAATGGTGACAGGACATGATAAGTAATCCACATTCTTACCCAGCTTCTGGTTGATGGTATTTGCTTATGATATGCCTTAGAAACAAGCTTAATATTAACTTTAATAAAAATTTCTTGAAATACCACTGAACTCTAGAAATATATAAAACAATGTTGACACTGTGATCACCCTCAATATTTCAGATTTGCCTGCATTTTGGAAAACATATATTAAGAGGCAGCAGGATTCTAAAAGGGCACTGAACTTGAAGACAGGAGTCTTGGACTGGAAACCTATTTTTTATATTGAATATCTTTGTGTTTCTAAGCAAGTGCTTTTAACTCTGGGCCTCACTTTCTGTATAAATGGGAATGATAAAACAATATATACCTCGCAGGGTAGTAAGGAAATTTCTTTGGAAGTCAATTTTATTTTTCATGCTGTTTCTGTTCATATTTTGAATATCGTTTTCCTGAACACTTTACTTTATATTGGTATTAGGCTTCATCATTTCTTAAAACTAAGTAATTTCCCATTATATTTATATATCATATTTTGTTTAACCATTCTCCATTTGGTGGGCATCTACACTGTTTTCAATTTTTGTTACTTATAAAA
Source organism: Myrmecobius fasciatus (assembly GCA_023553655.1). Classification (NCBI taxonomy): domain Eukaryota; kingdom Metazoa; phylum Chordata; class Mammalia; order Dasyuromorphia; family Myrmecobiidae; genus Myrmecobius; species Myrmecobius fasciatus. The sequence continues at coordinate 439,797 of JAJPUD010000021.1, read as the reverse complement.
ATTGAATATTTCCTATGAAAATTTCATTGAATATGAATTTTTTTCCACTTTTGAACTCTTTGGGATCTATGTTGTGAAGTGAGATTTTCAGTATTTAGCAAAGTTCCAGAAACAGAGTACACACTAGATACATATTTTCATCAAGTGGGAACATTAAAGTAGATTGTTTTTTGGAAATTACTAAGTTTACTTGTTTTCTGATTCTTGTTTATCAACTCTGTTCCACTGGTCTATTTTTCTGTTTTTTTTAAACAAATATTAAATTATTTAAATTTTATTGCTTTCTACTATAACTTGGTATATGGAAATACTATTTCTCCTTTAATGTTATTTTTTTCCATTATTTTCAGACCTTTTATCCTTCCAAATGAATTTTATTATCTTTTCTAGCCCTTTGGAAGTTTAATTTCTATAACACTGTATCTACAAATTAATTTATATGCTATTATACTTTTTATTATATTAATATTGCCCAATCATAAACAATTTATACTTTTCCAATTACTTAATACATTTTTAATTTCTTTAAATGATGTATTATAATTGAATTTCATTAAGACAAGTATGGTAGATTATCTCTCAGAAAGTTTATGAATTTAGTAATTCTTTTGAATGGAATTTTTTTATATTTTATCCACTAAAATTTTGTTATTGTTATAGAGATATGCTAATGGTTAAGAGGTTTTATTTTAAATCCTGATATTGTAATTAATTGCCTCAATGAATTTCTTTGTTGAATATTTTTAGAGGAAATCATCATATTGTCTACAAAAGGGCTCCTGGTATTTCCTTTTAATTTCTCTCTCCCTCTCTCCCTCTCTCTCTCTCTCTCTCTCTCTGTCTCTCTCTCTCTGTCTCTCTGTCTCTCTCTCTCTCTGTCTCTCTCTCTCTCTCTCTCTCTCTCTGTGTCTCTCTCTGTCTCTCTCTCTCTTTCTCTCTCTTCTCGTTTTCTCTGTACACACACACACACACACACACACACACACACACACACACACACACA
>JAJPUD010000021.1:425983-438784 GCA_023553655.1 Myrmecobius fasciatus | reverse complement strand
CACACACACACACACACACACACACACACACACACACACACACACACGTTTTTATTTCTTTTGTATTCCTGCCATTAGCACTTCTAGAAGTATGGCAGAAAACAGAGAGGAAACATGGTTCCTTTAGTACTGTATTTACTGGAAAAGAAATATGAACTATTGTTAAGAAAAGGCATTTATATACCTCAATTATCATGAGTTTTCCCATTATAGATCACATACTTAACCATCTTTACTACTAAAAGAAGTGGGCAATGAAAAAAAAGTGTTTTTGTTTTTATTCCTTTTTTGCCCCTTTTAACTAAGATACCAGATAATCAAATAGTTCTAAAATGCCCTTTAGTAAGGGACTAGTTTAATACTATATTTAAATACCTGATTTTTTTCCTATCATTAAATAAGTAAATGTTATTTTCTTTCTATTTTCATATATTTATATTGACACAGGGCAGAACAGAGGCCTCCTGTAGTATATTGTTAGTCTAAACAAAATCTAAATTAAATCTCTGTTTAGATCAGATGGTTTTAATTTTGCTGTTTTGGTTAAATTTCCTATCTATCTATCTATCTATCTATCTATCTATCTATCTATCTATCTATCTATCTATCTATCTATCTATCTATTTATCTATCTATCCATCTATCTATCTATCTTTCTACCTATCTTTCTATCTGTATTTTACTTTTATTAAAGAATACAAACTAAAGAAGGTATAGTAATATGGCAATACATACTTTTTATATTTCTTTGACTAACAATTAGTTTTAGTTTCTAGTCTTTGAAGAATACAAAGACTACTCCAGAACTTTTTTTATTTCTAATCCTACCCCTCCACTGAAAATAAGAGATGAAGTGCAGTTTCTTCTGATTTAACTTAATTTGGTGATTTTTGCATGACTATCTGGAACTCAAAAGACGCAAATTCTAAATATGATAAACAGAACCAAAGAATATTAGAGAAGGAAGGAACTTAAAAACTAATCAATATTCCAATTCTATAATCAAGTTTTCTTAAAAAAATTTTAAATCTTTATAATTGAAAAGTCCAAATAATGTACTGAATATTATCAATATTCACTTTCAAAAACTTCTTGCAAACTGAGGAAAACGATTTTTCACAATTACTACAAACTCTTGAGATTAAAGTAACTTTTCTCAAAAGGTACAGTGAGTACTGGAGTAATTGGGAAGCATTCAAAACCTAAAACTTTCTAGACTCTTTTGGAGTTCAAATAAATATTTAATCACCAATTACTTTTCAGAACTTTAAATGTAAGAAGTAAAATGATCTGTTTTAACTGTTGGATATCTTTCTAGCTCAATATTATTGCTATGATGCTATCAAGAGCATCAAAGTGCGACAAATATATTCTTGCATCCTTTGCTTAATACAAATTAATTCTAAATATATTTGACTATTAAGACAGTGGTCTTGATATGCACCAAGCAAAGTTTACAAGGCATGTATTCTTCTGAAATGTTATATATCAAAAAGCAACAAAGACTCTATAATAATTTAACCTCTGCAAGTGAATGGAAAATTGCATTTGTTCAATTACTGTTACTGGACAACTAGACATTGTGTGTTTATAAGACCCCAAAAAGTTGGGTTTCTGAAAGTTTATATCATTAGCATGTTCTTAGTATCATGGATTTATATAAGCTATACTTAAAAATAAGAATACCTGTAGACGATGATATGGTGCTGGGCATGACATCAGGATGATCTGAGTTTAAATCCAATCTTAGAATTTACTTGCTATGTGATCCTGGGCAAGTTATTAAACCTGTTTGTCTCAGTTTATTCAACTATGAAATGGAGATAATATTATTTACCTCACAGGATTCAAATGAGATACTATTTGTTAAGGAAAAAAAATACTTAGCACAATACCAGGTAAATAGTAGAAACTTAATAAATATTCCCTTCCCTCATTTCTTTCTTCTTTCTGAATGATGTACCAAGTATATTGAGTCACGAACATTTTAAGGCTTCATCAATGAGATACACAATTACTAAAATGAATTAGATTTGTAATCCATAAATGGGGAGAAAGGGAATAAAGAATACACATTACCTAGGTTATTACAATCAACTGTTTGTGCAGTCTGTTGAACTATTCTGTCAATAAATGGCACCATTTATGAATTATGAGCTGAACTCTGGAGAAGGAGATTCTAGTCCTTTAAGGTTCCTTTTAGCTCTAAATCTATGATCCTATTATCATACTGAGTAAATAACAAGCTATTATCAATAATCCAAAGTTGCTTTTTTTCCTAAAAAAAACCATTAATTTGACACCAATATTCTCTTTAGTGATGCTAAATGACTGTAAATTATAGAACAATACAATCTCAAGAATAGTTAAAATTCCATATGAACCAAAAAAACAATGTAAAGATAGTTACTGAATATAAATAGGCTACAGCCCATTATCATTAATGACTTGCATATGAAAAGGGACGTAAAAGACATTGTTGAGAACACATATGAATGGAAAATTTGGTAAATAAGACATTAGTATCTATAAAATATTAAAAGAACCAAGGAAAAGCCTATAGCAGGATTAATAGATGTTTTTGGATTATTTAGGAGAGACATAAAGAGGCCATATAAGAAATGTAGTGTGAGAACCGCCATCAATGAGAACACGGATGCATTGAAGTACATACCAATTATAATATTATTCAGATTTGTATTAGCAAGAACTACAGGTAAAGTATTTATTCCTAAACTGATAAAACTTGGTGAATAATTCAGGGATCATGTTCTATTCTTATGAACAAGAGACTGATTTGCTAGCTAAATAGGAATATAATTTTTTTAAAAACAACAGCAATGACAATAACAATTGAATCAGTTTTGCCCTTAGAATTTTCAACATGGTTATAAGGTAATATGTTAACAATAATCCTGAGGATAAAAATAAGCATGTTCAAACAAGTATTCAATATGCACTAGATAAGCAAAATGTCTTGAAGTGCAGGTGTCCTAAGCTAATCCCTCCTAGCAACTAAGATAGCTGTTCAGTGAATCTGTTTATATGTCTGTTTCTTTTCTACAAAAGGAAACCTTCCTTTTAGAAACAAGAGTGTTTTGGCAGATCACCAAATGATCCTTCATATCCAGATAAACAGTTTTAATCCTCAGAAGCTACTCTAACCAAGATTCCACCAAATATAATGAATCCAATTAAAGTTCTACTCTACCAAATTAGAGAGATAACCTGCACTATGAATGAAAAAAAATTAGACAAGTAGTCTAAAAAGTTTAAACATTAATATATACACATATATGCATTTTTAAATATATATACGTTCATGTAAGAAAATTCTATTAAAAGGAAATAATGGGAAAATATCATATTGTAGTATCAAGAACCATTTTCCCACACTATCAAATGAAGCAAAATATACCAACATATCAAAGACAGAAAAAAGATAGAGATCATAACTCAACTATTAAATATCAGATAAGTCTTAGAAAATTGCCTGAGATTCACTGAGTTTGTGACTTACCTAGGACACCTGGGTAGTTAAATGTCAAAGGCAGAATCAAAACCTGTATCCCTTTTATCAAATCCATCACTCTATTTATTAAGTTAAACTGTATCTCAAAATTTATTTTTAAAAATAAAATTAAACAGTGTATTATGGAATAAATGTGGTCATTTTGATATATGTTTATTATTACCATTATGTAACTCCTTTCCATATTCTGATCATCTCCATGGTCTTATTTAATAATGCTAATCTAAATAATATAATTTGTACTTCTAAAAGCTTTAATTAGTATAAAACTAATCTTTTTATCTATTTATGTAAAACTAAATTTCCCTGTAAGACAATTCTAGATTGTCTTACATCTACTGGAAGCTTAATGAGAAGATAAAATGCATAGATTTAAGTAATAACTTCCTTATTATTATTTCCATCACTCTGGAAAAGTCACCTCTTTGAACAAAATTTTCTCATCTGTAAAACAGACAGACATAATCACAAATTTTAAGTTAACTTCATTTTCAGAGAGATGGAGTGTGTGACTTGTTCAAGATGATACAGTTAATAAGTAGCAGAACAATGAATCAAATTTATATCCTTGGATTCTAAAGCCAGTGTTGACCATTCTGTCTAATTCACAGACTTCTTGGGATAAAATAAAAAATATGTAATTCTTTAAAAAAAAGTTACCAAACATAATAAAAACTTAAAATATTGTCATTATTAAGGAATATAAGGGGAAGTGTTTTGTTCATAGTTAAACAAGTAGAAAACCTGGAATTATAATGCAACTATCTGAACTCATAGAGAGCTGCCATATATTTAAAACTAAGGTATCTCATTTCAACTATACATTTTGTACATTGTATATATCATAGGAATGCTTAGGTCAGATCCAAAATCCATAATCATGTAAAAGAATTGGCCTAATTATCCAAATTCAGGGAAAAAACAACAGAGAATGAAGCATAACAATTGTTCAGACAGATATGCGGAAACCTATAGGAATTGTTTAAATGTATATCTCTCTAAAGTGATTTTTTTTAACATTGATACTTTTTTGGACAATGCTTTTTGATATGAATCATGGAATACTACAGTCTCCAAGTATACCAAAAAGAGAACTGAAAGACATATGATGATGTGAGTAGGTGAGTAGAATGCATCATATTACCAATGAAGAAATACACAGTATAAAATGCTGATATATTCCAGTGATGTCACTAGATCTAGATGATTCCTACCCTCCCCCACTTACTCAGCACATTGGTTAGGAGCTTTGTGTGGGATATGTCAGAAGACTTGGATAGGGAGACATAGAGATGAAAAATGTTTAAATGGGCTGAGCTCTCCAATAGTGTAGAAAATATTTTTGGTCATGTAGCAGATCTATTAACAGATAAATTTAAATAAAATATTTATATTGTGATATATTTTTAAAAATTGCTAAGTGGCTAATCAGTACCACGTAGAACTTGCTCACAACTCACTTGCTATAGGCAGATGAATTTCAATAGAGTGATTTATAAAGTTTTAAATGGCTCTTTTATTAAGGAAAAAACAATATCTCAATATTAGAATTTACAATAACTCATCCCGACAAAGGAATACTTCATGACTAAATTATCAATAGGCCACCATTATTAAACTTTCTTGTCTATAATGTGGCCTCATACCATGGATCCTTAGGACATATTTATATTGATTCTCCATTGTACTGTGCTTTGTATGGCATAATAAATATCTGAATTGATTGAATTGCCTGAACTTTCTTGTTGTTATTGTTCCAATTAGGTACTATATTCAACTTCCTATAGGGTAGTAGGAATTCCATGCAACTTGAAGACAAAACCCACAACTTATCAGTTGTATGACATTGAATAAAATCACAAAATATGTGGTTTCATTTCCATCATGTATAAAATGGGATAATAACATTTACGTTACTTACTTCATAAGGTAGTTATAAATAAGACATTTTGTTAACTGTGAAGTGCTATAAAAATAAATCATTATTTTTCCTTCTCTGAGCCTAGATCCTATGTGGATAGATGGATAAGGTTAATATGCTGGCTGATGTAACTCAACAAAACAGGTTCATACAAGAATATTAACCCTGGAAAAGACCACTGAACAGAAGTTAATGTGATGAGTTTCAAATGCCAATTTATGAAGCCAGTAGAAGTTTCTTGAAGGCAGAGGCTATAGTTTCTAAAAAAAAGTTAAGGTTAAATGTCATAGGCAATAGGAGGGTTGCTGTGTTCATGAACAGGTAGAAATAAATATATTAAGGGTAGGAGAAGTGGTGTAAAGAATGTCATTAAAGAGGATAACAAGGTCTGCTAGACCAATGGATAATTTATATATAGCCTAGAGGTTCCATTGGAATCCATGCAAAATCAAAAGAATTAAAAAATACCCAACCTATTGAATAGACCCTCTATGTTAGAATTTTAAGAGGAAGTGGAAAAGATTTTCAAAGTTTGGGAAGAAAGGATAGGAAAGGATTGTAATATGTACTGTTGGAGGCAGTAGACAAACATCAATGAGCTCATAGGTCTTATCAAAGTATCCTCAATGATTTCATAGGGGCCTGGAATATAATAGACACAATATTTGTTTATTAAACTGAATGTTAAGAATACTTATGCTACAATGATAGAGAGAAAAAGAAATCATAAGAATCAAAGAATTTAGAACTGAAAGACTACTAGAGATCATCTTATCTATCCCCTTAATTTTATTGCTAGAGAAAGCACATAGAGGCTGAGTTATCTGAAGTCACACGAGTATTTAATAGCAAAGCTCAGATTCAAATACAGGTTCTTAGGCTCCACATCCTAATTATTTTCCAATATACCACTGTCTCTTAATGAAGCAAATTAGCTTTTCTAGAGACTTAAGTCCACTCCCATGCTCCAAAAAGAAGTTCACTAAACTAAAATGATTTATACTAATACCCTGGAAAGTCTGTCTACCATAGTCTCAGAGAATATTCACCTGGCCTTTGCTCATCATAAGATCATCCCCAATTATATTTATAAATACACAAGCCAATATGATAAGTAAGGAATAAATGGAAAATACTGACAGACACATTTTCACATATGCTTTAAGGATGTTGGTACTAAAGCAATTGCAGAAGACATTCCCAGGTGCCAACTAATTGGGACATTGAGCTATTCCTCTCATCAAGAATCATCAGCATTCCCTTTCACAAAGAAGCACATCATTATAATATAATGACTATCATTAAAGTGAATTCTGGATCCAAATATGTCTTGGACAGAAATTTGTTTTGCAAATAAACATCAAGACACACAAATGCTATGGACTGTATATCAGCAAATGTTGACTTTCAAGGCTTACTTGTCTAAGAAAGGTCTAATATAAAGTAACATCTTATAATGCTTAAAAACAGTCTAAAGAAGTTCACACTTTTGACTAGTGCAAAGGTTCTTCACCTGTTTTGTGTCTGGCTTCCCTTTGGCAGTACAGTGAATTCTATGGACATTTTCTGAGAAGCAAGTAAGATTAAGTGACTTCTCCAGGATTACAGAGTTATTAAGTAAGTGTTAAGTGTCTGAGGTGGCATTTGAACTCAGGTCCTCCTGACTAGGACCAGCGCTCTATCAACTGCATCATCTAACTGCTATAGACTTCTTTAAAAAACCAAACTGACAACAAAACATGTAAATGCATTCAAAAATGAATAAAGTTACATAGCAAAATATTTATATTGAAATAAAAAATATTTTCCCAGCCAGGTTCAGAGTCACCTGAAATTAATCCACAGACCCTTTGGGAGTATGTAGATTTTCTGTTATGAAACCATGAATTACTATGTTTTATCCTGAAGCAAAAACTTTCATTGAAAATAATAAAATGCAGCATTTTACAAATATTTATGTCTTTTACATCATTACCTTCAACACTGACAATCAACAGTTCATTTAAGAATCCATCAGGAGTCAGAGCAGCCTATCAAAACTCTGCTGAGCCAAATAACTGACAATGACTACACTTCACAGCCTGATCTTCAGAGTCTACTTTTAATTACGCTGGAAAGCCACAGTGATATATGATGGATAAGTGTATAACCACATAAAATGCTGACCATTCCTTTCCCGTCTGGGATATAGTCTTTACAACTATTTAAGTAATCTCTCAAGTGTTCCTAGCCACCCTCTGTTTCTTCAAAGGACACTCAAATAACTCTACCGAGTGTAAAAAATGGAGAACAAATTCAGGCCAGGAAAATATTAAAAGAAAGGACAGGAAAGTTGAAAACGATCATGTATTTAGTTATCACAAAGACATCTTCGGAATGTGTAATAGCTTCACACTCAGACATTCATGTTGACTGTAATTTACCCTGAAGATCACATAAGAATACCTTTGCCCTGTGAGTACTGCAATGGCCACTGGCCAGGTGATAAAATCAGTCCTTGAACTGGACATATTTGCTTTCAAGAGCCAAATTTTTATGTGATATTCATTGAATGCAATAGCAGGCAATAAATATCTAGACAATATAATAATACCTTATATTTGTAGAGTGCTTTTATAGTTAAATCGAACTTTTATGCACATAATTTTGTTTGATCTTCCCAGAATCTTATGAGATAGTCATGACAGGGAATATTATTCCCATATTATAAATGAAGAAAGCTCAGACAAATAAAGTGACTTTCTTTCCTGATGACATTCATTTGTTCATTGATTAATTAATCTGTTCAACAAACCCTTAGCTTATTGCAGTTCCCTGCCAACCCTTAAGACCTTTCTTAGGGCTCCTTAGGAAGGAGCACCAATGATAGCTTTCTTCAGATATCAGAAGGGCTATCACTTGGTAGTATGAATGAACTTGTGCTGGATAAAAGCAGCAAGGGGACAAACTGATGTGGAATAAGGAAAAACTCCTTAACAACTTGAGCTATCCAAAAGAGAAATCAGCTTTTTTTGAAAATAAAAAGGTCTCCTTTCCTACAGTTCTTCAAGACATAGGCAGAAGTTCAAACAAAAGGCCTCAGAAAGCTCTTTCAAATATGAGATTTTGTTACTTATTATGAACTTATCATATGTGATACACTATGTGAAGTACCAAGATAGAGGTGAGATAGGTCCTGCTATGCAGGAGCTCACAACCTACCATAGGAAGTAGGCGAGTTGTGTTGTTGTTGTTGTTTGTTTGTTTTTGGGTTTTTTTCTCCAATCACTGGTTTGATCAATTAGTCAGGAGGTATTAAGTGCTTACTGTTTCAGGCATTGTACTCGGTGTTAGGATTATGCCTTTAACTTTTTTTTTTTTTTAGAAGCTCTGCATCCAGAGAGCTGTTCTTTCCCCATTTCTCCTATTGCTTAGCATGTTAACAGTAAATGTTAGTGACTGGAATCTAAATAAAACATTGTCTTTGCCCTCAAGGAGTTTGAAGTCTTGTCAGAGTTGTCTCTGCAAAAACCAAGAAAACTAATATACTAGAGGATCAGTTAGTTCCTGTAAGGAAAAAGACACTCAGTAAAGGTGTGCTGAATGAAAGAATAAGTGAATTAACACAATTTACTCTAGGCAACATAAAAAAAAGTTTAGTAAAATAAGGACTTCTTAAACTTTTTTCATTGAGATCCCTTTTTCACCTGAGAAATTTTTATGTGACCCTGGGTATATAAGTAGCTAAAAGAGATACACAAATTAAACATTTACTGATAACAAATAACTTCACCACTTCCCATTTAATTAAGAGACCCCAGAGAGGGTTGCAACCCAAAGTTTAAGAAGTTAAAAGTTAGTGAACGGATCCAACCATTCTGGAGAGCAATCTGGAACTATGTTCAAAAAGTTAATAAACTGTGCATAACCTCTGACCCAGCAGTGTTTCTACTGGGCCTATATCCCAAAGAGATTTTAAAGGAGGGAAAGGGCCCCACATGTGCAAAAATGTTTGTGGCAGCCCTTTTTGTAGTGGCAAGAAACTGGAAATTGAATGGATGCCCATCAATTGGAGAGTGGCTGAACAAATTATGGTATATGAATGTTATGGAATATTATTGTTCTGTAAGAAACGACTAGCAGAATGATTTCAGAGAGGCCTGGAGAGACTTGCATGAACTGATGCTGAGTGAAGTGAGCAGAACCAGGAGAACATTAGACACAGCAACAAGACTATGCAATGATCAATTCTGATGGACATGGTTCTTTTCAACAACGAGGTGATTCAAACCAGTTCCTATTGTTCAGCAATGAAGATAGTCATATACATCCAGAGAGAGGCCTGAGAGAACTGAGTGTGAACCACAACACATCATTTTAACACTTTCTGTGAATATTTCCATACATTTTGTTTTCCTTTTTAGGTTGTTTTTTTTTCTTCTCTCTTTCTAGATCTGATGTTTCTTGTGCAGTAAGATAACTGTATAGATATGTATACATATATTGGATTTGTCATATAATTTATCACATTTAGCATGTATTAGATTACCTGTCATGTAGGGGTGGGGGTGGGGGGAAGAAGGGGAAAAGCTTGGAACAAAAAAAATTTTTTTTTGCAAAGGTCAATGTAGAAAAATCACTCATGTTTTGTAAATAAAAAGCTTTTAATAAAAAAGTTAAGAGTTAAATCACTTAGTGTTCTTTTTTAGTTTATTTTTAATATGCATTGTTTAATGAATTATATTGGGAGAAAAAAAATCAGAGCAAAAGGGAAAAACCATGGGAAAGATAAAAAAAAAGAAGTGAATGTAGCATGTGCTAATTTACATTAAGCCTATTTAGTTCTTTTTTTGGATACAAATGGCATTTTCTGTCCAAAATCTATTGGGATTGCTTTGGAATACTGGACCACTGAGAAGAACCAAGTCTTTCACAGTTGATCATTGCATATTCTTACTGTTATTGGGTATAATGTATTCCTGGTTCTGCTTCTTTCACTCAGCATCATTCATGTAAATATTTCTAGGCCTTTCTAAAATCAACTTGCTAATCATTTTTATGGAACAATAATAACCCATTAACTTCATATGCCATAACTTGTTCAGCCATTCCCCAAATGATGGACATCTACTCATTTTCCAATTCTTTGCTATCACAAAAAAAGAGCTACTACAGATATTTTAGCACATGTTGGTCCTTTTCCTTCCTTTAAGATTTCCTCGGGATACAGAGCCAGTAATGGTACTGCTGGATCAAAGGGTAGGCACAGATTTATAGTTTTTTAGGCATAGTTCCAGATTGCTCTCAAGAATGGTTGGATTGGGGGGGGGGGTGGAGCCAAGATGGCAGAGTGAAAACATGACTCTGTGTCCTCCTCCAATCTTCTCTCAAATCAACAATAAAATAAGCCTCTGAACTGATCTTCAAGTCAACGAATCCAGAAATACTTGGACAATGCTTGCTGATATCTCTGAAGAAATTCATATCAGGTTTGTCTAACTCGGACAGAGGAATAAAGAGTGGTGTAGGTCGGAAGTGAGGGTGGGACTCAGCTCACTGTGGCAGAAACTCCAAACTCCAAATACCTGGAGTTTATCTGAGGCACTCGGGACACTCTGCCCTGATTGGGTGCAGGTGCTCTGGCAGACTTGCCTTATTTAAGGAGTAATTCGGACTTAGTCCTAGCCCCCACCAGCACAGCACCTTAAGTTAATTCGATGAAGTGCTCCAAGGCAAAGAACTTCAGCCTCCATTTTTCCGAGCCTTAAAGAGACAGCCACGCTGTCTAAAAAAAAAAAATGAAGAAGCAAAAGAGGGCTCTCACCATAGACAACTTTTATCGAGAGAAAGAAGGGCTGACCCCAGATCCTAAGTTTCCTTTAGACAAAACTCAAGAGGAAGTTATTAAGGACCATCACTGCTCCCCTTTTCAAAAGGCCTTTCTGGAAGATTGCATAAAGAACCTCAAAAGAGAGCTGGAGGATAAATGGGAAAATAAACTGAAATCAGTGCAAGAAGGATACAATATCTTGAATAAGGACATAATGCCCTGCAAAAGATATGAAAAAGATATCAATTTACTGAAAAATAAAATTAGTGAAGTGGAAAAAGAGTGCAATGAACAAAAAAATTCAATTGGCCAGTTACAAAAGGAGCTTAAAAAGGTAACTGAAGAAAACAACACTTTAAAAATAAGAATTGAACAAATGCAAGTGAATGACTCAATAAGACTTCAAGAATCAGTCAAACAAAAACAAAAAAAAATGAAAAATTAGAAGAAAATATGAAATATCTCCTAGGAAAAACAATTGACTTGGAAAATAGATCTAGGAGAGACAATTTAAGGATTATTGGACTTCCTGAAAGCCATGATGAACAAAAGAATCTAAACACTATCTTCCAGGAAATCTTGAAAGAAAACTGCCCTGAGATTGTAGAATCAAAGGGCAAAATCACCATTGAAAGAATTCACCGATCACCCCTTGAAAGAGACCCCAAAATTAAAACCCCAAGGAATATCGTGGCTAAATTTCAGGACTATCGCACCAAGGAAAAGATTCTGCTAGCAGCTAGAAAGAAACAATTCAAATACCGAGGATCAATAATTAGAATCACACATGATCTGTCAGCCTCCACATTGAAAGATCGAAGGGCTTGGAACCAGATATTCCGAAGGGCAAAGGAACTTGGATTGCAGCCAAGAATAACCTATCCAGCTAGAATGAGCATTATCCTCCAGGGAAGAAGATGGTCATTCAATGACATAGGTGAATTTCACCTATTTCTAATGAAAAGACCAGATCTGAACAAAAAATTCGACATCCAAACACAGAAATCAAGAGATACATAAAGGTAAAAAGGAAAGGACTCTTGAGAACTTTATTTCTACTAGGGGGATACTTAAAGTTTGGGGGTATAATTAACTAGATATTACTTTGATAATATGAAAAAGAGAACTAGAGGGGGAAAGGTTGTCATACTGGGGAAAAGAGGGAAAAAGTGGTAAAATAAGATCTAAAAAAAAGGAGGTAAAAACAAGGTAAATTTCTTGAAGAGGCAAAGAAAACCTAATATAATTGAGAGAAAGAGGGGAAGGAGATAAGCATTGTGTAAATCTTACTCTCATCAGGTTGGGCTCTAAAAGTGTATATCAGACACTTGATTTCACATAGAAACTTGTCTGTTGCTAGAGGGAAGTGGAAGGGAAAGGAGGAAAAGAAAGGGATAAACTAATAGAAGGGAAAATAGAAGCATCAGGGGAAAGGAGTAAAAACAGGGGGAGGGGATCTAAAGGGTGGAGTATTGTTTGGGGGAGAGGGGTTATCAAAAGCAAAGTACTGAGGAGGGGGGAAGGGAGAAAGGGGAAAGG
>JAJPUD010000021.1:397468-425883 GCA_023553655.1 Myrmecobius fasciatus | reverse complement strand
GGAGAAAGGGGAAAGGAAAGGGGAGTATTGTTTGGGGGAGGGCTCATCAAAAGCAAAGTACTGAGGAGGGGGGAAGGGAGAAAGGGGAAAGGAAAGGAAAAAACATAACTTGGGTAAATAAGATGGCAGGAAATAAAGAATTAGTTATTCTAACTGTGAATGTGAATGGGATGAACTCTCCCATAAAGCGGAAGCAGATAGCAGACTGGATTAAAAACCAGAATCCCACAATATGTTGTCTACAAGAAACACATCTTAAACATAGTGACACATATAGGATGAAGGTAAAAGGCTGGAGTAGAACCTATTATGCTTCAGGTGAACAAAATAAAGCAGGGGTAGCAATCCTTATCTCAGGTCAAGTAAAAGCCAAGATAGATCTAATCAAAAGAGATAAGGAAGGAAACTATATTTTATTAAAGGATACCATAGATAATGTAGCAATATCAATACTAAATATATATGCACCAAGTGCAATAGCATCCAAATTCCTAGGGGAGAAATTAAGAGAGATGCAAGAAGAAATAGACAGCCAAACTATACTAGTGGGGGATCTCAACCTTGCTCTCTTAGAATTAGATAAATCAAACCACAAAATAAACAAGAAAGAAACTAGGGAGATAAACCAATTGTTAGAAAAGTTAGGTGTGATAGATCTATGGAGAAAGTTGAATGGAGACAGTAGGGAGTTTACTTTTTTCTCAGCAGTCCATGGAACTTATACAAAAATTGACCATGTGTTAGGGCATAAAAACCTCAAAATCAAATGCAGAATGGCAGAAATAGTAAATGCATCTTTTTCAGATCATGATGCAATAAAAATCACATGCAGTATAAAGCCAGGAGAAAATAGACCAAAAGTTAATTGGAAATTAAATAATCTAATCCCGAAGAATGAATGGGTGAAAGAACAAATCATAGACACAATCAATAATTTCATCCAGGAGAATGACAATAAGGAGACAACATACCCAAATTTGTGGGATAGGGCCAAAGCGGTGATAAGGGGCAATTTTATATCTCTAGATGCTTACTTGCATAAAATAGAGAAAGAAAACATCAATGAATTGGGCTTATTATTTAAAAAAACTAGAAAAAGAACAAATTAAAAACCCTCAATTAAATACCAAATTGGAAATTCTAAAAATAAAAGGGGTAATTAATAAAATTGAAAATAAGAAAACTATTGAATTAATAAATAAAACTAAGAGTTGGTTCTACGAAAAAACCAACAAAATAGATAAGCCTTTAGTTAATTTGATAAGAAAAAGGAAAGAGGAAAATCAAATTGTTAGTCTCAAGAATGATAAGGGAGAACTTTCCTCCAATGAAGAGGAAATTAGAGCAATAATTAGGAGTTACTTTGCCCAACTTTATGCCAGTAAGTTTGATAATCTAAATGAAATGGAGGAATATCTACAAAAATATAGATTGCCCAGGTTAACAGAAGAGGATGTAAACTATTTAAATAGCCCCATATTAGAAAAAGAAATAGAACAAGCTCCAAACCAACTCCCTAAGAAAAAATCTCCAGGGCCAGATGGATTTACATGTGAATTCTACCAAACATTCAAAGAACAATTAATTCCAATACTACATAAACTATTTGAAAAAAATGGGGACAGAAGCTATACTGCCAAATTCCTTCTATGAGACCGATATGGTGCTGATAGCTAAACCAGGTAGGGTGAAAACAGAGAAAGAAAAATATAGACCAATTTCCCTAATGAATATTGATGCAAAAATTTTAAATAAGATATTAGCAATGAGATTACAGAAAGTCATCCCCAGGATAGTACACTATGACCAAGTAGGATTTATACCAGGGATGCAGGGCTGGTTCAATATTAGGAAAACTATCAGCATAATTAATTATATTAATAACCAAACTATGATCAACCATATGATTATCTCAATAGATGCAGAAAAAGCCTTTGACAAAATCCAACACCCCTTCCTATTAAAAACACTAGAGAGTATAGGAATAAATGGGCTTTTCTTTAAAATGATCAGTAGCATCTATTTAAAACCATCAGCAAGCATCATAGGTAATGGAGACAAACTAAAACCATTCCCAATAAGATCAGGAGTGAAACAAGGCTGCCACTATCACCATTACTATTTAATATTGTATTAGAAATGTTAGCTTTGGCAGTAAGAGAAGAAAAAGAGATGAAAGGAATTAGGGTAGGTAATGAAGAAACCAAATTATCACTCTTTGCAGATGACATGATGGTATACTTAGAGAACCCTAGAGACTCAACTAAAAAACTACTAGAAACAATTCACAACTTTAGTAATGTTGCAGGATTCAAAATTAATCCACATAAATCATCAGCATTTTTATATATTACCAACAAAATTCAGCAGCAAGAGATACAAAAAGAAATTCCATTCCAAATAACAGATGATAGGATAAAATATTTGGGAATCTATCTGCCAAGGAAAAGTCAGAAACTATAAGAACTAAACTACAAAACACTTTCCACCCAAATAAAATCAGACCTAATCAATTGGAAAAACATTTATTGCTCATGGGTAGGCAGAGTGAATATAATAAAAATGACAATACTACCCAAGCTAATCTACTTATTTAGTGCCATACCAATCAAACTCCAAAGAAATTATTTTACAGATTTAGAAAAAATAGCAAATTTCATTTGGAAGAATAAAAGGTCAAGGATTTCAAGGGGATTAATGAAAAAAAGGCAGATGAAGGTGGCCTTGCTGTACCAGATCTAAAACTATATTATAAAGCAGCGGTCATCAAAACCGTTTGGTACTGGCTAAGAAATAGCGCAGTCAATCAGTGGCATAGGATAGGACTTCAGGACAATCTAGGCAATAACTTTAGCTATTTAGTGTTTGATAAACCCAAAGACCCCAGCTTTGGGGATAAGTACTCACTATTCGGCAAAAACTGCTGGGAAAATTGGAAACTAGTGTGGAAGAAATTAGGGCTTGACCACACCTAACACCACATACCAAGGTAAGATCTAAATGGATTCATGATCTAGATATAAAGAGTGATATTGTAAGCAAATTAGAGGAATGTAATATAGTTTACCCCGAAAACCGGGGAAAAGGAATAAATTTATGTCCAAAGAAGACCTGGAACTCCTAATTGAACACCAGATAGATAATTTTGATTATATTAAGTTAAAAAGTTTCTGTACAAATAAAACTAATGCAGACAAGATTAGGAGGGAAGCATCAGATTGGGAAATCATCTTTACATTTAATGGTTCTGAGAAAGACCTCATTTCTAAAATATTTAGAAAATTGTCTCATATATAAAAGAATTCAAGCCACCCTTCAATAGATAAGTGGTCAAGGGATATGAACAGACAATTTTCAGATGATGAAATTAAAACCATCTCTAGTCATATGAAAAGTTGCTCCAAATCACTATTGATCAGAGAAATGCAAATTAAGACAACTGTGAGGTACCACTATACACCTGTCAGATTGGCTAAAATGACAGGAAAAGATAACGATGAATGTTGGAGGGGATGTGGGAAAACTGGGACACTAATACATTGTTGGTGGAACTGTGAACGGATCCAACCATTCTGGAGAGCAATTTGGAGCTATGCTCAAAAAGTTATCAAACTGTGCATACCCTATGACCCAGCAGTGTTTCTACTGGGCCTATATCCCAAAGAGATCTTAGAGGAGGGAAAGGGACCCACATGTGCAAGAATGTGGCAGCTCTTTCCGTAGTGGCTAGAAACTGGAAACTGAATGGATGCCCATCCATTGGAGAGTGGCTGAATAAATTATGGTATATGAATGTTATGGAATATTATTGCTCCGTAAGAAACAACCAGCAGGACGATTTCAGAGAGGCCTGAAGAGACTTGCATGAAATGATGCTGAGTGAAACGAGCAGAACCAGGAGATCATTATACACAGCAACAACAATATTACATGATAATCATTTCTGATGGACATGGCTCTCTGCAACAAAGAATTGTCTCAAACTAGTTCCAATTGTTCACTGAAGAAGACCATATACACCCAGAGAGAGGGATATGAAATATGGACCACAACATAACATTTTCATGCTCTCTATTTAGGTTTGCTTGCATCGTGTTTCCTTTCTCTGATTTTCTTTTTTTTTCTTGTAGATAGGATTTTTCTTGCACAACTTGTCAAGTATTTCAACATTATTAACATGTAGTGGACTTCCTGCCATCTAGGGGAGGGGAGGGCACTGGGGGTAAAATTTGTAATGGAAAGCTTTGTAAAGATCAATGCTGGGGAACTACCCATACATATATTACACAAATAAAAAGCTTTAAAAAAAAAGAATGGTTGGATTATTTCACAATTCCACCAACAATGCATTAGTGTCCAGTTTTCCCACATCCCTTCCAACACTTATCATTATCCTTTCTTGTCATTTTACATAATCTGAGAGATATGAGGTAAGTACTTCAGAGTTGTTTTAATTTGCATTTCTCTAATAAATAGTGATTTTTTCATATAACTATATATGGCTTTAATTTCATTATCTGAAAATTGTTCGTATTCTTTGACCATTTATCAATTGAGGAATTTGACACAATTCTTTATATATTTTATAAATGAGTCCTAGATATAAAGATTTTCCCTAGCTTTATAATTCCTTTTTAATTTTGTTTCTGTTAGTTTTATTTGTACAATTTTTTTTAATTTTATGTAATCAAAGTTGTCCATTTTACATATTCCTTAGTTTATCTTTGTTCATAAATTCCTCCCTTCTCCAAAGATCTCATAAGTAAATTATCCCTTTTTCTCCTAATTTGTTTATTGCATCATCTTTTATACCCAATTCATGTATGCATTTTGACCTTATTTTGATATAGGCTGTGAGATTTAGATCTATGCCGAATTTCTGACATAATATTTTCCAGTTTTATAGGCAATTTTTGTCAAATAATGAGTTCTTATTCCAGAAGCTGGAGTTTGGTGATTTATCAAATATTAGATTGCTAGCAGCCTTGATTATTGTCATGCGTATCTAATCTATTCCACTTATTCACCTCTCTATTTCTTAGCCAGTTTCAAATGGTTTTGATGAATGCTGCTTTATAATATAGTTTTAGATTTGGTACTCCTTAAGCCACCATCATTTGTATATTTTTTTCATTAATTTCCTTGGTATTCTTGACCTTTTGTTCTTCCAGATGAATTTTGTTACTATTTTTTTTAGTTTTATAAAATAATGTTTTGGCAGTTTAGTTGGTATGGCCCTGAACAAGTAGAGCAATTTAGGCAGAATTGTCATTTTTTATTATATTAGCTCAGCCTAGCCATGAACAATTTATATTTTTCCAATTGTTTAAATCTGATTACTTGACTTTAAAGAAATAGAATAAAACATATAATTCATGATTTGAAGAGCTAAGAATCCAAAAGTAAATTAAAGTGAATAGTTATTAGTTTTAGGACAATACCACTTAATAATAATATTTTAATAGCAATTTTGTCCTCAAAAAAAATCCATGGATGTAGGTGCTATTTTTATTACCCTTCTACAGTTGAGGAAACTGAAGTGAAGTAGAGAGAGCTCAAGGGACTTGCCTAGGATGACACACACACACAAAATAGAATCTAAAGTTAGATTTGAATTCAGTTCTCCATGACTTTAAATCTAGCCCTTTATCTACTATGTCACTGCAATGTTATAATAATAATTCCTATTTTTCTTTGCCTTTAGTCAAGAAGTAAAAATATCTTAAAAATCATCATTCCAGTCATTTCATCTGAGAAAAATGACCTAAGTGTCCCTATGGATTTTGGAATTTCTTGAGAGCAAACTGACAGTCCTCCAAAGACTCAATCCTTATAGAGAAATGCATGAAAGATATGAAGGGGAGCAGTGGATTATTCCTCAAAACGACCTTAATAGGAACACTGGAGTCAAATGAAAGCATAGATTGGAAGCTCCTCTCCCCTCAGTTCTTGGGGCAAAGAAAAGTCAGCTCCTGGCATGAAAGAAATAAATAGATTTGATTGTGTGCTACCCCTCAGACAGTATCAGTTACTAGTTAAATCTCTGGAACACTAGATATACAGATCAGCGGAACAAGGATTAAGTTTCAGGTGAAGTTACTAAACAAAAGATAGAAGATGCTAAAATTACTTGGTAAAACTCATATAGTTTCTTGTGTCAGTTCACCATTACTTTAAGTTCATATCTCATCTCTTAATGTGAACTCGCTGTCAACTTCGAACTTTATCAAGAAAAACAACTCCGTTTGTCTTCTGCAAGGCTACATGCTTTTTAACAGTGACAGCTGTTCACTTTTATAGATCTCTAAGGGATAGTCTGCATTTTGTATAAACATTTACTTTGATTTTTTTCACTCTTTAAAATATATCAGATTACTATTTTTTTCAAAAAGCTTTCAGAAATGTTCAGAGTGAAAAAAATTAATTGAGAGATTAACAACAGATAATTCCAATGGATGGTTTAAGTTTACTTGTTGAACATTTCTCTTGTGGAAATTTAATACAAAACCGAAATGGTTTATCACATTGGATCATAATAGTTAAATCTGATTTTTTTAAGTACAGAGAAAGTTAACTGTTTAGCCAAAAGTATCTCCAAGAAAAGTAGGATTCCACCGAATCTATGAATCTATGTGTTATGTTCTAAACAATAAAAATAATGCTACTGGCTGCCATCAGTGGGTTTATATCATATTGTTGGTTTCCTATATTAGTGAAGAATTTAATAACAGTTCCATTTGTGATCAAGGACCTTTGAGAAATGATGTGGAGCTGTTATCTATGGCAGTAAGATATAACAAATTAACTAGCTCATATGAGGACTAAATCTGCAACTTAAACATTCTTACCTAAAACGAGCTTTTTGACAAAAGAAATTATTATTGAAATCAGCCAACAGCAGAACCTTACTAGAAATCAGAAAGAAGAATCAAAATGGAAAATTCCAAGTTTCAAATAAAAGTCAGTTCCAACAAGTAAGATCCATAGTTGTTTATTCCAGAGCACTGGGCATTACTTCATTTCACTCCTAGGATTTTCTGTGATTTGTATTTTAATAAATATATCCTCTTTTCAGGGGATAGAAGGTGACTCACTTTGCAGGGGGCTTAAAAATGAAGCTAAGATTTTGAGTTTCTTGCACAATGACTTTGAAGATTTCAATAGTAGCTCAGTTTAGAGTAGCTTTATCACTCCAACTATCTGATAGGAACTCTCTAAAATATACATATATATATATATATATATATTTGTTTTTTTCCTGCTAGCCAGAAAAATATCTTAAAGGAGGCCTTAGTATTCAAAAAGCATTATAATATAATTTTGGTCCTACCAGGACAACTTTTCCCTAAGGAAAAAATTAACAAGGGAGCAAGGGAATGGGTCAAGTGAACAAATGCTCAATATAGACTAAGCAAAGGCACAAACTCCTCTGTGGTATAGCTCAGAATACTAAGAAAAACTAATAACCCCTTTCTTGAGATTGTACCAGTCAGAACCCAAGATAATTCTGTACTTTTGCTTTCAGTGAGACACAAAATATTTACTAAGCACATGCTGCATGCCATACACTGTGCTTAGTGCTACAGATACAAAAAAAAGGTAAAAGACAATTCCTGCTCTTAAGGAGTTTACACTCTAATTAGGGAAACAATATATAAATAATTACATATAAACAAGCTCTATACAGGATAAATTAGAAATAATTAGCAGGGGAAAGGCACTAAAAAAGAGGAATCCCTAAAGGCTTCCTATACAGTATAAGTTAGCATTTGAACAAAGTAAGAGAATTCAAAGTCAGAAAATGGAGCATCTTTTTCATGGAAAAGCACAATATCATTGGATTACAGAGTATGGCAGAAGGAGGAGGGGATTTAAGATGTGAGAAGGCAGGTAAGGCCAGGTTATGAAAGGCTTTGAATATCAAATGGGATTTTATATTTGATCCTGGAGATAATACAAAGCAGAATTTATGAGGTAGGGGGGAGGGGATGTGGAACAGGGACAAGGTCAGATCTGGGCTTAAGGAAAATCATTTTGACAGCTGCATGCTGGATGAAGTAAAATTGGGGGGGGGGGGGCTTCTGGCAGGCAGACAAAGCATCAGGATCTTTGAGTAGTGCAAGAATAAGGTGGAAGGAACCTGCTCCAAGGTGTAATGCAATGTCAGAGGAGAGAAAAGGGAAAATAAAAGAGATGCTATAAAAATAAAGTCAATTGATTGTGTCAACACATTGGAAGTGGGGAGCAAGAGAGAGTGAGTAGATAGGGATTAGATTGTGATCCTGGAGAACTGGGAGAATAGTGGTGCCATCTTTTGAAATTTAGAAGAGGGAAGGAAAAGAGAGTTCATTTTTGTACATGTTGAATTTAAAGTGCCTACAGGACAATCAGTCTGATATACCTATTAGGTAGTTGAGATGGAAGACAAAGTCAGAAGAGAAGTTAGGGCTAAATGAATAGATTTGAGAATCATCATGAAAGAGATGAAAATTGAATCCATGGAAACTGATAAGATCAATAGGTGGAAATAATATTGAGCAAAAAGAGAAAAGGGCTCTGGACAGAAGCTGAGGGGACCTATGGTTAGCAGGAAAGATCTAGATGATGAGGATTGATCAAGTAAGTGAAAAGACAACATGAGACAGTAGTGTGAATTCTACTCTAAAGTAGTTAGGAATCTTAATGATAATGTGCTGGGCACAGAGTCAGGAAAACCCAAGTTAAAATTAGGACTCAGAGACTTACTAGTTGTATGATCCCAGGCAAGTCACATTAACTTCTGTCTACCTCAGTTTTCTCAGCTATAAAATGGGGTTAATAATAGCACCTGCTTCTAAGGGTTGTAATAATATTTGCAAATATAATATTTGTACATAAATTTAAGATACTTGTAAAGCTCTCAACCATAGTGCCTAGCACATACAAAATACTTAATAAATTATCATTTCCCACTTTGTCCTAACTTTTACCCTTCATGTTTTTCCACTGGTTGTCTCTTCCTTATTTCTGAAATTTTCTCCTGATCATCTCCATGTCTTAGAATACCTGACTTATTCTCCAAATGATAAATAGTCAGAGGATATGAACAGACAATTTTCAGATGAAGAAACTGAAACCATCTCTAGCCATATGAAAAGGTGCTCTACATCATTAGTGATCAGAGAAATGCAAATTAAGAAAACTCTGAGATACCACTTCTTACCTTTCAGATTGGCTAAAATAAGGGGAAAAGATAATGATGAATGTAGAAGGAGATGTGGGAAAACTGGGACACTGATACATTGTTGGTGGAACTGTGAACGGATCCAACCATTCTGAAGAGTAATTTGGAACTATGCTCAAAAAGTTCAAACTGTACCCAAAGGAAAACTATAAAGGAGGGAAAAGGACCCATATGTGTGAAAATGTTTGTGGCAGCCCTTTTTGTAGTGGCTAGAAACTGGAAAGTGAATGGATGCCCAACAATTGGAGAATGGCTGAATTATGGTATATGAATGTTATGGAATATTATTGTTCTATAAGAAATGACCAGCAGGATGATTTCAGAGAGGCCTGGAGAGACTTGCATGAACTGATGCTGAGAGAAATGAGCAGAACCAGATCATTGTACATGGCAACAACAAGACTATATGATCATTTCTGATGGATGGGGCTCTTCTCAACAATGAGATAATTCAGGCCAATTCCAATGGTGTGATCAAAAGATCCATCTACACCAGAAAGAGGACTGTGGGAAATAAGTGTGGTTCACAACATAGCATTCTCACTCTTTTTGTTGTTGTCTGCTTGCATTTTATTTTCTTTCTCCTTTTCTTGTTTGATTTGATTTTTCTTGTACAGAAAGATAATTGTATAATGTGTATGTATATATTGTATTTAACACATATTTCTACCACATTTAACATATATTGGATTATTTGCCACCTAGGGGAGGGGATGGGAAAAGAGGGTGAAAAACTGGAATACAAGGTTTTGTAGTGGCTAATGTTGCAGAATTATCCATGCATATGTTTTGAAAAATAAAAAGTTTTAATAAAAAAAAAGAATCCCTGGCTTCCTTCAAGGCTCAATTTAAGCACCTTCTTTCATTTTTATTTTCTTACTCTCCCCTTTTCCCTGCTGCAACAATGCAATTCATTCCTCATCCATCTAGGAGTAAAACACCAAGGAAAAATATTTGGGGGAAATGTCAGAAATTATATTTGTGTGTGTGTGTGTGTGTGTGTGTGTGTGTGTGTGTATTTTAAGGCTGTGAGAAGGCATCTTGTAAGTGGGTTGACAAACTGTAATTAAAGAAAAATAAGGTACTTATTCAAAGATTTATCTTTATTTCTACTAGAATCTAGGAATAAATTTGATTTTTTTTCACCTAACTGATCTTCACCTCTAGTTGTTGGTGAGATAATGGATTATTTCTCAAATACATAGCAACTCTTAATGCTATCACTCCATCTAAGTCTGGCAAGGGGCCATTATAATATTGACATAGAAGAACTGAACACATGAAAAAAGAGCTTATATGTGTACACATATTTTAGTTTTTAAATCATTTTCAAATGCATGGTTTCTTTTTATTATCACAACATCTTTGTGATATATGTAGTACAGGTATTAATATTTCCATTTAACAGCTCAGAAGATTAAAGTACAGAGAAATTAACTTTATCAAAGGAATACTTCCAATTAACGACAAAATAAAAAGTAGCCTCCTCTTTCTAAAGTCATAACATTTTTCCTGGCTCCCACTCTAAAGTTTGATGATCACATCAAAGCCCTAGATGTATATATACTCCAAATCATTGGATTTTCCAAATTTCTACACAGTTTCACTAAATCAGGTGAATAGGTCAGTAATTTTTCTTTGGCAGTATCAAGTTTGTTTTGTTTTTTAATTAGTTTTGAATATAGTCTTCAACACAATGGACTGTGGAACTTATCTTACTCATCTACGGTTTATCAATGACTCAACAAGGAAAAAGAGAAGAAAATGGATTATCTGATATTCAAAAAAAAATGTGGAGCCCAAATTACACATTATTAGCCCATAACAATCTGAGACTGAACTTTAACTTCCTTCAATTTTCATATAAGTTCTTCTACTTGCCTTTATAGATATCTACACACCCATATACATAGATACACAGACAAACAGACAGACAGACACACACACACATACACACACACACACACACACGAGCGCATCTTTTTTTTTTTCAATTAAAAGCCTCTCTATTCAATTTATCCTGTGTGAAATGTCAAGGGCTTCAGAGAGGTGTCATAGGAATGAGGAGTCTAATTGACAAAGGGTTCCCAAGTGTAGAAGAGGAATTAGTATTTTTTGCGTTGCCTCAAAGGCCAGATTTGGGTGCAAAAGGTTTTAGCTTTAGAGACATGGATTTTAACTTGATGTTAACAATTAGAGCTACTGAGTTGCCTATGGAGATAATAGGTTCTGCTCTTCCAAAGATCTTCCTTACAGTTTATTGGGGATGTTTAGTAGGGATTCATATTCAAAGAAGGACTGGTCTATATGGACCAGTCAGTCCCTTTAGCATTTAGATGCTGGGTGTGCTTTACTTGAGATTCTGGCCTTCTCTACTCCTGGATATCACTAAAAATACCTTCTAGAAGAAAAGCAAAAAAAATAAAAAAGGTGCTGTTGGCTTATATATTATAGTGCTGTGGGTATGTTACTATGGCTAGAAAAATGAAATAGGATAAGACAGCTATATGAGGACATGTTTTTAAAGCTCAAAAAAGTTTATTACCACTGGATTACGTATTCCTCCCTTCTCAACAATATATATAATAGAACATACTTGCCCAGTGGCCATGTTTTCTCATTTATAATGAAAGACTATATGCAAGTTACAATACTACCATGTGCAATTTCCTGCCTGATGTGTAATGTAACAAAGTTATAACTGAGAAGTTGTGCTAGAAAGTATAATTATTACAACAAAGAAAATATGAAATAAGAGATATTCATGATATTGAGAGCCAACTTTTAGAAGAATGAGAGTATTTATTCTAATACCTGGCACATAATAAACACATAATAATTTTTTATTCATTATTCATTTTTTTCATTCATTCTATTGTTTAGATAATTGAATCAGGTACCACAATGAATACAACATACTTGCAAGAACAAAGACTGACATTTTAACATATGATATACATTAAAAAAGAATAAGCCTATTTATAGTAATAACTCATGGCCCAAGTACCAAAGGGAACATGCAAAATAATTTTTATGGGAATTTCTAAATTTGAATGAGCCCTGACAAAGCTTTGGAAAAGGTGATGTGCTTTTTGAGTGTTCTCACCTTTCATTTATGAAACACATTTTTCTTCCTTCAAGACTCACCTTTCATTTATGAAACCTATTTTTCCTCCTTCATAAATCCTTCCTCCCTTAAGTATCCATCCTATGTGGCAGCAATTAGGATGGTACCAAATAACAACTTTTTATAGGTTTTTAGAGAAGGTCCCAGGAGACCACAATATGAAGCTAACTATAGTCACTGTCACGTCTGCAGATCAGGGGTGGATGCTGCTTAGAATAATTTTCTAAGTGCAATTTTCCAGTAAGATGGTGATTTCCAGTGTTAGTGATTCTGATACCCACTTCTCAATTTTCCTTAGGAATTGTTTTAGAATCTCTGTGTGAGTGTAGAATAATGAAGTTTGGGTAAAAGTTTTTATCTAAAGAACTTTTTACCCTGAAGTGTCTGGTGGTTGACCTAATTCTGTCAATGTTTATGAGTTTTCTCCTCTAGATCAGTGACTTGGGCACTCTTCAAAAAGAAAATGGATCTTATTTTTCTTATCCAGGACAGTAGTGATTCTTAATGGAGGCCTCATGAGGCTGTTAATGGCTGGCCTATTTCTACTGAAGGATGACTGGAGGGAACTGAGGACCCTTTCATTCCTCTCTAAGCTTCAGTCTGGTTATTTTTTTCCCACCATGTCCTTCACTTATCTGGGTTCCTTCATTTCTTCCCTTCCATTATTTTATGTGACATCTTTCTCTATCAGAATGAAAGTTTCTTGAGGACACGGACTTTTTTCTGCTTATATTTGTATTCTTATTGCTTATAACAATGTTTTCATATAGTAGGTGTTTAATAATTGATTGATGACTGAGTGGTGAAGTTGATTCAGTGTCTATTATTGGTCCATGTAAGAATCTTATAAAGATGATTCATGGTTCATATTTGTGTTCAGTTTATCAATCATCAAAATGTTGGATCCAGTTGATTGAGAATAGGAGGGGAGTCACAGCATTTCATGAAGAACCATCTACTTAAGTGTAGAGCAGGAGGAAGCAATATATAAACAGGGAGCACTCAATGATGAAATCACCTCACTCTGGAAATACCAAAGTAAGAAGTGATGTCATGTAAGAAGAAGGTAACCTGCAAGAGAGAGGCTTTGGGTAGCTGAGGATAGAAGGCAAAATGAAAGAATCAGGAGAGAAAGAGATGTTTATCATCATGATGAAGTGTAAGAGATATAAACTACCCAGCTATGTGAATACACTCACTCTTTTTAGCTGGAAAGGACTAAAGTTTAGTAATTGGAAAACAAATGGAATCACAGGATCTAACCTTAAAAAAAATCAGTAACTGAAACAGAATTCCACTTTGGTGAATGTAATTGTCATTTTTGCAGGTTTTTTTAAAAAAGAATATTACTATTTATATAGCATTTATACAGATTATTAAAAATTAGAAATGGGTTTCTGAAAGATAACATTTTAAGAATATGATCAACTGAAAATTTCGAAACTACTATGAACCAATATGCCTGCAAAAATATTAGCTGAATTATCAAATACTCCAGGTTTCTTTGTGAATATGTAAGTATATGTGTATATTTTATCTCACTATAACTATATATGGAAAATACCACCAATAAGAATAATAATTACATATGTATATATATGTACGTAGATAGATAGGTAGATATATATACACACACACACACATATAGAATTCATATATCTTATTTGGTCCTCAGAATGAGGTAGGTGCTATTTTTATACCAATTTACAGTTGGCACAACTAAGGATGAGTAAGGTTTAATTATTTGCCCCTAATATTACAAGGGCAATAAGGTGTAAACGTGGATAGAGCACTGGGCCTAGAATCATGAAGCCCTGAGTTCAAATTTACCCTCCACACTTACTAGCTCTGTGATCCCAAGGAAGACACTAAATTTTGTTTGTTTCAATTTCTCACCTATAAAGTGAGCTAGAGAAGAAAATGGCAAACCCACTCTACTATCTCTACCAAGAAAACCCCAAATGAGGTCAGAAAAAGATAGGCACAACTGAAATGAATAAACAAGTTATAAAGCTAGTAAATATATACAAAGGATAAAGCAGGACTTGAACTCATTTGTTCCTGACTTCTTTTAATAGAGCTTTCTACCACACAGCCACTTAAAACAAGGAACTATGGGTGTGGGGGGGGAGAGGTACACTGACTTTAAAACTTGGTCACTGTGTATTAACTGATCTCAGCAATCCAAAAATTAAAAATAAATGCAATTTTCACTTATTTTCTTGATTTACTGTTATTTGCTTAGAAATTTCATTTTTTCCAGTAAATAGTTTGAATTTATACTAAATTTTATATTTCTGGAGGATGGATTATTTTGTTTTTTTGGTTGTGTGTATGTGTTTTCTTTGTTTGCTTTTTGCTTCTTCTACTCTACACCAAAAACTTGGAGTCACCTGATAACCAAAAGCCATTTGTCTTGGATGGATGTCAATGTGGAAATCCACACATTCCTCACACTTGCTGTCAGGCACTTCTATAATTTCATCCAAGTTTTTTACTTAGTCTTTTATGTTTAGGCAGCATATTACTAAATTTCATGCCTGGATCCACTGGTTGCCCAATGAATATTTTTCTTTTCTTTTCCCTCCTTGGCACCACATTAGCTGACATTCCTATTATCCAGCATGCCTCTTCTCATTTGTGTGGTCTATACAGAACAAGCTCCTTTCAAACTCGTTTCAGTTTCCAAGAGAACATTAAAGAAAAATGCAGCTGTTAAAAACTACCACCAACACACATCAGCCTGTAAAACAGGGGCAGAAATATATTGTTCTAATGTACTTAAATGCTTAACACATAAAAGGGAGATTTCTGGGTCTCATGTAAACTTTGTGGTGTCTTCTTTCTTCTTCCTATCTGATTCATGTCCTGAAAGTGCTGTATTTGGCACAGATGTTGCTCTTAAAGCCAAATGTAGGACAGAAAAATTTTATTTAAAATCCAATTATTAAAAAAAAACTAATAACTAGGTGAGACAAGTAATATTTAAGGTTGAAAGTGAAATTGATTCAGGCTTATGGAGAAGAGAAAGAGAAGAAACTTCTAAAGAACAGAGGAAATGATCGGACAAAAATTCAAAGATCTTTGATGAAGATACTATTGATGAATAATACTATCTATATATAGAAGATTTCTGGATGTTCTTCCTACACCAAGAGCATTTGTTGTTTACTCTTCCCTTGGCTTCATTTTAATCAGTCCATCAACAAGCATTTATTAATTGTTTAGTATATGCTAGAGACTCAAAAAGCTTATATTCTGATAGGAGAAAGCACATAAAAGGAAGCTAAAAAAAAACTTGAAGAGTGAGGGAGGATTCTTTTGGGGGCATGGAGGTGAAATCTGGAAAGTGAAAGATGGTTGGTTCTTTTTTCAAAGTGGAGGTTAAAGGAGCCCATCCCCCAAAACCCAGCCTGAATAAGGAGAAAGAAACTGAGTCATGGTGGTGAAATTCAAGTTTTACTCTGTCAGAGGTCAATTAAACCTAATTTGTAATTTATTTTTGCTGTTTACATTCTGATTGTTAGGCATTCTTTATATATTTTTCCTCTGTTCCTCCCAGTATTCTCTTTGTCTATATTTTTTTTCTGTCATACCAGTTCAGCTCAGCATGTAGCAGCTGTTTCTGTACCTTCTTATCATCCATCCTACACAAATATTCAGCCTTTGTGGATTTCAGTTCCAGTGAGAAAAAACTTCAGTTCTGATGGACTGGCTACAATTAAGGAATTCATTATCCATTAGAATTTGCTCTACTGGAGTCATGAATGTTTTTGTGTGTTAACTTTTAGCCCACCCCATGTACTATTTTCCCTCGTTTCTTGGAATTTTAGTAGCACATAATAAGCATAGATGTGTTTATTTATATCTCTTTGAAAACTCTAAAATTGGATTCAAAATTAGTTTCTTTTATAGACCGAAAGGAAGTACAATATACCAAAATCTAAGAGTCCATTTCTGGAAGAGAAACTATGAAAATTATTAACAGAATGATACACAGTGAAGAAATTAATGCACATTAGAAAAATTGCTGTTAAGAATTAGAAACTCTACACTCACTCAACTCAATTGGAAAAAAATTTATTGAGCACCTGCTATTTGCAATTCACTGAATTATATTCTAGAGATACAAAGATAGAATGTTACCTCAAATAGTCCACATTATACTGAATCTTACAATTCCATAATTGTACCATTCTAGTTTTCGGATAGGGGTGGTAAGGCATTTTGTTAAAAAAAAATTACAAATTTTATTATAAAATTTGAAATTATAAAATCTTTAAAAATAGTAAATATTCCTCCTCATCTATGATGAAATCACTTTTCAAAACTTAAAGGACACCATGGATGTACTGTTACAAAAGAGTGACATACATTTTTTGAAATCTAATTGATGATCTGAAAATCTATCAAAAGTAAGGTTTGTAAAGTTGTAGTTCTTTACTATTTCTTTAAATGGAAACTACTATATTAAGAGGTATTATAAATGAGAGGACACCTGAGTTGCAAGCAGAAGAGAAATAAGTTTGAGTTTCATGACTGAAATTAGCTATGACATAAAAGGGTAGTCAACCTTATTGTGCCTCAGTTTCCACAGCTTAAAATGGGAATAATAGCAGCACAGAGATATTGTGATGATCAAATAAGATCACATAAATACTTATATAATGCTTTATAGAAGAGTACTTAAATTGGAGCCTATGAACTTTCCTGTTTTTAATAGCTATTTAGGATAATTGCTTTCTTTTATCTTCTTATTAACTTTATTTTACACATTTGAAAACATTATTCTGAGAAGAGGTTCATAGGCTTCACCAAACAGTCAAAGGTACCAAAAAAAGTTAAGAAACCCTGCTTAATGGCTTATAAAATGCTTTACATAGATTATCTTATTATATACTTAAAACTTATATCTAAATGTCAATATAATAGTAGGAGCAGCAATAATACTGACAAACATAAGCTATACTTTAAAAGTAAAAACTTTTGTAAAACTACCATTATCTTATTTTAATTTCATAATATTTTAAACCTAACTAGTTGTCTTATCTTTCTCTGTAACAACTGCTTAGTCTTCATTTGTATTACTGCCCAAAGAACTAGGAAAAATGTTTCTGAAGGTAATCACATCCAAGACAGCAAGAGAGGATGATTCACTGCAGAATGAAGGAAAACTTTGTTGACTCACTGGTGCTCAAATTATTTTTGCTTCCTCATTACAGCTTCCCTTTCCCCCAACTTAAAGAATATCATTAGAAACAAAAGACAGCAATTACAGAATAAACACCCTGAACTTCTTTGCTTATTGCAGACTAACAATTCATTAGGGAGTATCATTGCTTTGTCTACAGATTTTTCAAAAAGAGAATGAATTGTTAAAGGGGTAACCTGAATTTTGCTGTTGACTTATTACTGTTTTTCTTTGTCTTAAAAGATTTTTAATTGTAATATACCAAATTTAAAAAAAAGAAGAAAAGAAAACCAATCATTTATTTAAAAAATCCAACACATAATCATTTAACATCATACCATCAGGATCACACACTCATAATCATGTTCAAAACCAGTAAGATTCTTCACAAAAAGTTACTAGTCAATTATTGAACATTTCAAAAAAATGAAGGCATTTTGGTTTGACATTGATGCTCATGCTAAAAGAAAAGGCTTTGGTATAGATAGTAAAAAGAGTGACTGTGTGGAATAGTGGGTAAAGAGTAGGTCTCAAAGGAAATCCTAAGTTCAAGTGTTACCTCTAAAACATACTAGCTGCATGGCTTTGGGTAAATCATCTAATTTTTCAGTAATAGTCAATATTTACAAAATTCCACAAGATTTGCAAAGTACTTTGCATATGTCAGCCCTGGTACTTTAGGGTTTTATTTCCAGAAAAGGTACCCATCTGTATCAATAAAGAAGGTTCTTTTAATAGCTTCCTGCACCCATGAAATTATTTTTTAAGTAAAAATAAACCTATATTGGGAGGTATAAGACCAAAGTTAATATCCATACTGCTACTTACCACCAATAAAATAATTCCACAAATTAATTAATCTGTCAGGACTTTCCTCTTTAAAAATGAAGATATTGGATTAAATCTATATAAGGTCCCTTACAGCTTTAAATCTATAATCTTAACTGATAATATTCAACTTTTATTATTTAGAACAAGAATATATTCACTTGATATAACATATCTGAGAAATTTATGTTATTCAATATTAACAACTATTAAGGTCTTACTAGATATAAAGGTACTATGGATATATTTTTTAAATTGTTCTTTAATTTAAAAAGCAGGTATTCAGTTTAGTTCAGTAAATATTAAATAAGCACCTAGTGATTTTCAAGATATTATGCTAGATGAAATGTCTTAGGTGTGAATATCATTTTACTCAAGTTTTCAAAAATGAAGAGAAAAGATCAGTATAAAAGATGTAAGGATTACTATTCTATCATCTCAAGGAATTTATTGGATTTCAGAAAAGAAATAAACATGACAGAATGACCTCTGTCATTTGCATTATTTGTCTATACTAATTGTTAGCTTCTTATTTACTTGAAATCCTAAGAGAAGGGTCTGAAAATTGGAACAAATTATCATAAAGTTAAATTTGCATTTTTATCTCTCAAGTCCTGCCTTATTAAGTTGTTTGTTTTCATGGTTTCACCCAAGATTGGAAAATGCTTTCCCAAACTCAAACTGCATGCAATCATTCTTCAAAATGAAGGGAGATTCAGATCTCTTTACTACCAAGAAGAATGATTAAATAACTCATCATTTGTCTTCTACTCTAGCATGTAGAGTAATACAAAAATATTTCATAAAAAATTTGTGCCAAATATTGTGACATGTTCTGAGGAAATCAAGAAAATAAGACAGCATTACTCTCAAATACTTCCTTTCTAGTAGTGTAAGATACAATACATGAAAGATCAGAAAACATTTATCAGGAGAGGACTACTGTGTCCATTTCTGGAGCATGGCAACTGATAAGCCAGGCAAAGGTGACTGGAGAATTAGCTTAAAGTGAAGTGAACAGTAGTAGTAGTACATGTGGACCTCTCCAATGTATGACAGGGACCAATCAACCAGTAAGCAAGCTTCAGATTAGAGTCATCCATCCTGAGGTAGGCAAGGAAGCTAAAGGTAAACGGGAACAGACTAGAGCAAGTATTTTTTTTCCTTTTTTAAATTTTATGCTATATACAGTAGGGAGCCACTGATGCCTATTTAAAACAAATCAAAGGTAGTTATTATGATTTTTTTCAGCAGCTCTTATGAAGAATGTTTTAGAGAGGCAAGTCCCAGAAAGCAGTTAGAACAAAAGGGCATTAACTAGGGAGGAAATGAGAAAAAGGATGTAAGTTGTTGTCAAGGTCAAATCAATAGGTTTTGGTAACTGACTGGATGGGATAGATGAAGGAGAAAAGGGAATGAAGGCTATCTCCTAGATTTTAAGCTTTGTTGGCCAAGAGGATGATGCTGCCATCAAGAGAAGTAGGGAAACTGAGAGAAAGGTCAGGTTTAAGGCATGAAGATGACAAGCTAAATTTTGTAAATATGTTTGAGGTATCATTACAACATGAAAGATATCTACCAGGAAAATATGAATGCAGAAGTAGAGCTCAATAGAGATCAGATTTAAACAACACATATTGAAAACATGAAATCATTAGTTTAAAGCAAGGAGATTGTATGCATTATTCATTCTTCCCTTAAAAAATACATGTTTACACTTTCAAATAGGTGTTAAAATTGGAACAGTTTTGTCAAAAGTAAATAAGTAGGTGTAAATTTATCTCCCTGCCAAATGCAGAAAAGGTTCTATATCACAGTTGGGTAACAAAATAAACTGTAGCACCAAAGAAATATTTCCTTCATAAAGAACTCAAAATAAAGCACATACATATATACACACATACATATCCCACTATCCTATTATCAAGTAATTTAATATAATACAGCAAATAAAATATACTCTATTAAAAGTTAGCTATTTCTTGTTCTTTTATAGCTATGTTAGGAGAAAAATTCATCTAATCCTCATAATAAACCATTCACATTTTGTAAGGACACTGACTCTTATGTAATAAGGGTATCATTACTCTATTTATAGACATTTTACTATTTGGAGACCAATGCCCTGAAATCTGTAAGTTATTGATAATGGATTCAGAACCAAACTGAACTCTGCCATTTGATTTCATTCAAATTCAGACTTTTTCTTTCCATATACTTTTTCAAATTTCATATTCAGCTGTTCTTTGCTTCACTGTGAACAGAGTAAGGAAGAAAGAAGCTAAAGATGTAGCTTAGGGCATTTAGTTAGACAGAAGGAATATTTCATTAGCATAAGGCTTGCTATATGGAATGAATTACCAAGAAAGTTGTGGAATTAAATGTTGTTGTTTTTTAAAAGTCACATTCACATCTGACTGGGATAACAGTTGTCAAGTCTGGCCTAAGGGTGGAGAGTACACCTGATTACCTCTTAGTGATTTCTCTGAGTTGTCAAAATAGGCAACTCATTCCTTTCCTTTCTATAACAATCATTAACTTTTCCTGTTTCTTAAGTTTCTAAGGCATTTCTGGATTTTCTTTTCCCTGTAAAACACACAGCAGTGATTTGGCTAATTTAAACCTAGTAGTTTTGATTAGGACCTTCAAAGTCATTTAATGCTGAAAGAGAGAATGTATGATCTTCACAACAACTCTGGGAAAGAGGTGCTATAACTATCACGCATGGTACAGTTGAGATAGCTGAAGCAGACAGGTTGAATCACTTGGCTGGGGTCAGCCAATAGTGAGGGTCTGAGGTTGGGCTTTATCCCAAGCTTATAAAACCCTGTGCTTTCTCCACTGTGTTATTTGCCTCTGAAGATAACCTTTGAAGTCCTTTCTGGATCTAGATTTATGCCTATGATAATAATCCATTTCTTGGCAACCAACCTTCTGCTGATATACTTCTCTCCTCAATTATGGAGGCTGATCCCTGGACAAAACACAAAATCCACGAGTGGATCCATACACAAAGCCCATCTAAATTGGGGACAACCTAAAAGAGTTCCACTAATACATCCTTAGAGAATCCACTGTTACCTTCACAACATGATGTTATATAATACAACTATGTTGTCACCATTAACAGTAATGCTATTAGAGATCCCAGAATGATTCTACATCACAATTTTTTTTAATTAAAACTTTTCATTTGCAAAACATATGTATGGGTAATTCTTCAACACTGACCCTTACAAAGCTTTCTGTTACAAATTTCCCCCCTAATTCCCACCCCTCCCCTAAATGGCAGGAAATCCACTACATGTTAATTATGTTAAAATACTTGACAAATCGAATATTACATCACAATCTTTAAAAGCTCTTTCCTCTTGTGTCTTCTACACTCCTCTCTATCCCGCTGCAGAACCATATTATTTCCTAATTTACTGAGAAAACAGAGGCCATCCAATATGAGCTGCCCCCTTTTCCTCTTTTATGCCTCAAAATTCCTTTATAAAAGCTTCCTCTCTATCTTTCTTCACTACACTCTGAGAAAGCGGAGGCCTTTCTCATTGCCAAGGTTCGTCCTTCAACTTCTACTTCTGTTCCCATTCTATCTCTCTCCTTCAGGGGCTTGAGTCGTTAATCATTCTCCTTTTTTCTCTACTTATACTTAATATGTCTTTTCATTTTTCTTTGTGTCACTTGAAAATATGATTCTTAAAAAATCATGGAATTCCATGATACATAAATAGTATCATTTTAGATAATGGAGAACTATAGTTCATAATGGACTGGCACATGGTAAGTGATTAATACATGCTCACTCATTCAATAATTGCATAACTAGCTTAAGGCTAAGTCTATATCCTAAGACTTACTAAATTCTAAGGCTTATATGAACTATTAAGGCACTTTTTTCACACTCTCTGAGGCAATACTATTATTAAAAATTAAAATATTTTGTATTTGGGGAAACTGAGGCTTAGTTGATTTGAACTTATCAGCAAACATTAACATTTTTGTTTAAATCTGTTTTGCTCAAAAATAACTGGAAATAAATTAAGCTTTTGAACATTCTACCAAAAAAAGTGAGGCTAGGTGTTTTCTTTGAATAAAAGTTTTCCTTATAACAATCAAAACACAAATGCCCAAATTAACATTCTTATCTTATAGCACTTAATAGAAGTTATTTTTGTTTTTTATCTCTTTTTATCTTTTTGTC
This sequence comes from Myrmecobius fasciatus, assembly GCA_023553655.1. Lineage (NCBI taxonomy): Eukaryota > Metazoa > Chordata > Mammalia > Dasyuromorphia > Myrmecobiidae > Myrmecobius > Myrmecobius fasciatus. The sequence continues at coordinate 403,307 of JAJPUD010000021.1, read as the reverse complement.
CTCAACATCAGCATGTCACTCCTCTTATAGTGAGAAATCCTAACATATTTTCCTACACACTAAAAATTATTTTAAAGATGTCACAGAAATATGTCAATATTAGTTTTGAAGGGCAAAGCAGCTTTTGTTGAAGGTGACATGCAATCAGACCATAGTTTTATTAGTCAAAATAACCTTAACTAGAACAGTGAGAAGTACAGGATCCAAACTGCTAGTCAAAAGTGTGCTTTTTTTCCTATCACCCTGACAATAGCAACAGCAGCAGCAGCAGAAAAAAAAGGGATCAAGACCAACAACCACAACAGACAGCTCTGGATATGGAATCTTGTCAAATTATATCTATTTTAAGGTCTGGTTTTAATATTCTTGAGCATATGACCGGCAAGGAAAATGGTTGTCAGAAACAATCTCATGAAGGGGCAGGGCCCCAAAACTGAGACAAGCCATGAAGCTGGCTCTTCAGCTCTGTAGTGAGTTTTTTTGACCCCAGCACAAATCATCCTGCTTTGTCCACATGTTCTGACTCCCAGGGATGACCCTCAGACCTAGAGACTGGAAGATGAATTCTGACCTCAATTGGCATCGCCCCAAGTAGGATACTGCTTCCAAGACTGCTAAAGTAAATGGGCAGATGACAGAAAATGGGCAAATTTCCCTTCCAGGGTTAAGCTAGATTGTCCATATTCATATGTTGAACATACTGCAATCTGTCTTTGTATCCATGGTGTACCAACATATGGTAAGAGGCAACATAATATAGGAGAAAGACAGAAGACATAGGTTTGAATACTAGGTAGATATAATATAGACAAATCATATAACTTCTATAAGCTTTGACTTGCTCATCTGTAAAATAGTTCAATGCTCACCTAATCTACCTCATAAGTGTGTGGTAAGGCAAATATTAAGCTTAAATCAATTTATAAATATGGATTGTGATTATCACCCTTCAAACAAGACCTCCAGAGACCATGCATGGAAGGAACTAAATACTCAGCTCTAAAATGCCCAAATCTGTGCCCCCTCATCCTTATCCCAGCTATTTTCTACCATGCTGATGCCATTCCTTCTCTCAAACTAGACCTCCAGAGGCCATGACTGATTGCAAAAGATTTCTTAAGCATATGCTATGTTCCAAACACTGTGGCTAAGATTTGGAGATACAAATAAGCAAATAAGACAGCCCCTTCCCTAAAACAGCTCGCATTTTACTTAGGGGAGATGACCCATACAGGAGAGCTCAGTTACAAGGCCTAGTGATTCATAATGCAGAGAAGTAGGTTGAATGGCAAAGTGCAGGAATCCTTAGAGTGTATCAGATGCTTTTAATCTTTCATGATTGATTTTAATTCCATCTCCAAGTCCTCTTTTCACTATATCCCTCTACCACATCCTCTACTTCATTTTTCCAGCTCTCTTCCTTTGCCCATACATTCTCATTTTCACATTGTTTTCTATTTCCCTTATCTCATTTCCAACCCTTGTTCTAAGCACTTATGATTAATCCTATGTTACTACAGTTTCTAGAAAAGGCATATTAGTGGTCCTCACTATTGTTCTATTCACAAGTATTGAGACATTCCAGACCAAAGTATTCTTCCCTGGTTATTATCCTCTTATGTGTTGCCTTTTTCTATTAGAATGTAAATTCCTTCATGAAAGGATTTTTTTTACATGGGAAACTGCATACTTTGGGCTTATCCCAGTACTAAGTACATATCCCAGAGCTAAGCACATGATAAACACTTAATTGTTTTTTTTTCCATTAATGTGCTCATCCATTTTCATTTTGCTCATGAAAGTTTTGTAGGAACTAATTTTTTGTGGCTTTTGATGGGGGGGAGAATCAATTTTTCTATGAAAAGGGCTGACATGCATTTGTTTGTTTATCATCACTTAGGAAATGGCTCTTAGCCTTACACAAATGTCCTTTTTACTCATGTGAAGCCATACTTGACAGCAGTAAGTTTGGAAGAGTTCACTGCAATATTAGAGTATCGTGAAATTCTTTGAAGAGGACAAGGGCTTAGATGTATGGCATTAGTGCATGCTATGCCCCGTGGATAATGATGCCAGATGGAAAGGACAAGATTTCTATGAGGTGACTAAACTGAAGAATCAAGTGAACATGGCTCCTCATGGCTTGACAACAGGATCTTTCACCAATAAGACTACCTTAATAATCCACTCTTCATCAATCCTGTTTTTCACATCATCTTATCATTTGCAATCTATCTAAGTCTAGGATTGGAGACAGCAATGTAGTCATACTATTTCTACCTTATTTTCCATGTTATTGAGAAGATGCTCAGGATCTGATGATGGACTTTTTGGGTATGTTCTGAAGAATAATTTAAGTATGAAGATAGTGACATGATGGCTATGAGGAATAAAGTGCTTACTGTATTTAGGTTTCTCGTTACTGATGAGTTACATCTATGAGTTTATTTCACTATCATTAAAAATGAGCCACACAGTTTTCAGAAGGACATGCTGGCTCCCACTCAAGACTCTTTGAGGCTGCTATTATGAATGACTGGCTGTCAGCATGATAGCAGAGGTTGAGAGCTGATTTATGTTCACATCATGCTTCCTTCCTTATAAAATCATAGTTCTTGGTGAAAAAAATCTAAAATATATTTGAACTAGATGTTTTGGAAGATTAAAAAAATAGTCAGACCTTCAATTGTCCAATATAGCCAAATCTGATGCTGTATGTCACAGCTCAAAACAGTCTGGTGAAGTCATTTCTTCTGTGGCACAGCAGTGTCCTTCTCCAATCAGTGACTTTCCATATTGTTAAAGAAAACATAGTCAGCATTTTCTCTAAAGAAGTGCTGCCTGAGCTGAAAGTAAAGGCCTATCAGAATGGTTTAGAAAAATCACTTAAAGTATTTGGTGTTCTTTACATGTCGCCAAAGTCATTTTAAAATTTTGTTTGTTAGATTCTTTTTACATAGTCAGATTATATGAGGATAAGAAGTAAAAGGCAACCTAAAAGTTAGAAATGTAATTCGATATGTCTTGACAATACAAAATCTTGCTCATTAGACTCCTAGTCATGTATATTTGTATTCAGAGACCCACTCTTGATTGGGGGAGAAAGTATGTTTAGTTTGCCACTAACAGCATCCCAAGTGACCTTTATATACCTCTGGCAGGCTATTTCTGGCTGCCAGGAAAGAGCTCTTTGACAATGTTTCCTGTATCCTCCTTCTCAATGGCCTAATAAACAAAAATAATGACAGAAATTTATATAATACTTACAGGTCTGTAAAACCCTTCATATGCATTATCCCATTTGAGCCTCAAAACAATCCTATAAGATGGATTCTGTTGAAACTAATATCATCATTTTACCCATGAGGAAGCAGAACTGAAGAGGTAAAGCCCACAGTCCCCAGCCAGTATCAGAGATGAGATCAACAACCAGAGTTGCAAGTACATACCTGAGCCATATTCACCATGCTGTCTCTCATGATGTACTTATAACAGTCAAAACAACTTGGGCCAAGTACATACTATAAATCTAATACATTTGGAGTTTCCCCATCCTCACTAGTATTAATTGTCTCATGGCAATGTTATTTTTTTCAGGTACAGGCCTAATTTATTAGTATAAGGAAACTGCTCCTGATACAGTTCAACAACTATTCTGGTCTTTGTAGCACTGGAGAATTGTTCTCATCTACCCATTTCTCTGAGGGAAGTTTTCACCCGTTTAAGGATATGTACCTTAACTCAACAATGGATTTGATGGTGGCCCTCAACTTGGTTTGGCTCTGCTTTACCGGAATGTGGCTGCTACTCATGTTATAGTTTCTTGGAACCACAGACAAGAATAGGTGAAACGTGGACACCAAAGATGGAGGAGACCTAAATGTGGCTCAGTAAGTCCTCAAACCAGAGGTGCTAGTCCTCCCTGACCACTCTGTATGCTCAACTTGTTCCAATAGCCATAAAGGCAGCTGAAACTGGCACTGTTGTTCCAACATTGAAGACACCAAGGGCATTAACTGCATCCCAGGCCATTGCCAGTTGTCTTGACATTTGTCCTGCTATTCAACTTCAATGACTCTGAAAGAGAAAATGAGATCTACAACTTTGTGCAACTCTGTCAATCCTAAATCCAATTCATATGCAAGTCAAAACATCATCTGTGAAGTCACTAACCCTCTTCACAAACAAAGGATGAATGGCTAGTAATAGAGAATAGTCTCTAATACATCATATTAGCATGTTACTATTAGTCTTGTGAACATCAATGAAATTTGCTATTATTAATAAAAAAAGAAGCAGGCAAAAATCTCAGAAAGTCTTAGAGATAAAAGCCAGATTGTTAAATACAATGGTACAAGAATTCAGATAAGAAAAGTGAAAAATGAACACAAGAAAAACTTATTTATCTGCCAGAACTTGTACAAAATTATATTGCTATGATAATTAATGCTCATACTGATGGCCTGGTGATACTACAAGGACCTGAAGTACCATACAGATCATTAAAGAAAATTTCATTATGTTCAGTTTTAATGTGCAATGTATTTTATTGTACTCTGGTTCTTTTGATTAACCACAATATTTGATTAAAACAGCCTTTCTTCTAACTATACTGAATAATGGAGTTATTGAAAATGCTTAGTAAAACTAAGGAAAAAAAACTGTGTTTTAACCACTGTGCCATTTGATATAAATATGAAGATCGATAAATATTTCATTTCCAAGTAAATGTAAATTGGATTCATAAAAGTGGCTAGAATATAACGGCAAAAGACTTTTTTCAAATACCAAAAGAATCCCTTTTCAATATACAATATTTTCTTTTCATCTTATTTTTTTATGCAATTTTTTTTATTTTAAAAAAACATGCATAGTTGGTTTCAACATTCACCCTTGCAAAACCTTGCGTTCCAAATCTGAAGGAAAAAAATCATCCCCTAACCCCCACTCTTATACTGCATTCTTGCATAACAAATTAAAATTGCTCTCAGATCAAAATCATGACTATGAAATTCACTTGTAAAATAATGCATCAAAAGTTGTTTTAGTTTTACTTCAAAGTAAAAAGTTCCTATTACATAAAAATGTTGGTTTAAAAAAATGAAGAATAAATTTCAATTCTTTTGGTCATGAACAGTATCTGAATCAGATGCCAGTCATAAGTTTCCAATTTTAATTTTGGTTGACAATCTGCAAAAATACTTAATGAATTGTTCTTATTTCCCTTCTTTCCCTTTTTCTTTTGTTTTAGATCAAAGGAACATCCAACAGTGGAATAAACTTTAAGATATATTCCAGCTAAAAGATAACAGGCTATGGGAGCTGTGAATGACATACACCTGAATGGCATTTTAGTATCTGTAGAAAATTCAAGTTGAGTAATTTATTTCAAATTCTCCCTCAGAAACTAGCAAGGAATGAGTGCCAGAACATATACTTACTCTTATCCAGTCACAAGCAAAGCACTAAAACGCCAGTTTCATTAAAGAGGACATAAATGTGCCAGTTTCAGAGGTCATAGTTTTTATAACCTTTGTGTGAATAAAAGCTGTACCATGTCCTCTTTGAGGAGAAAGAAAGCAGAACTGAGCAAACATTTGATTTGCATGTTTGTATTGTCCTGTTCATACACTGTATGTGAGGAAGCAAAAGAAGGATGAGGAAGAGGGAAAGAGAAACAGAGAGAGAGAGGGACAGTGAAAGGGGGGTGGGAGAGGGGGAAAGGGGAAGAGAGGAGGGAAAAAGGAGGGAGAAAAGGAAAGAAAGAGAAAAAGAGAGACACAGAGAGAGACAGAGAGAGAGAGAGAGAGAGAGAGAGAGAGAGAGAGAGAGAGAGAGA